>WNWK01009621.1:0-75394 GCA_009830355.1 Cherax destructor | reverse complement strand
AACGACAACCAGCACGGTTTCAGGGAAGTAAAATCCTGTGTCACAAACCTACTGGAGTTTTATGACAAGTTAACAGAAGTAAGACACGAGAGAGAGGGGTGGATAGACTGCATTTTCTTGGACTGCAAGAAGGCGTTCGACACAGTTCATCACAAGAGGTTAATGCAAAAGCTAGAGGATCAGGCACACGTAACAGAAAAGGCACTGCAATGGATCAGAGAATATCTGACAGGGAGGCAACAACGAGTCATGGTACGTGACGAGGTGTCAGAGTGGGCACCTGTGACGAGTGGGGTTCCACAAGGGTCAGTCCTAGGACCTGTAATGTTTTTGGTATATGTGAATGACATAACGGAAGGGATAGACTCAGAAGTGTCCCTGTTTGCAGATGATGTGAAGTTAATGAGAAGAATTAAATCAGGATCAGGTAGGACTACAAAGAGACCTAGACAATCTACAAGCCTGGTCCAGTAAATGGCTCCTTGAATTTAACCCTGCCAAATGTAAAGTCATGAAGATCGAGGAAGGGCAAAGAAGACCGCAGACAGAGTATAATCTAGGTGGCTAAACACTGCAAACCTCACTCAAGGAAAAAGATCTCGGGGTGAGTATAATACCAAGCACATCTCCTGAGGTACACATCAATCAGATAACTGCTGCAGCATACGGGCGGCTGGCAAACCTAAGAATAGCGTTCCAATACCTCACTAAGGAATCGTTCAAGACTCTGTACACAATATACGTCAGGCCCATACTGGAGTATGCAGCACCAGTTTGGAACCCACACCTGGTCAAGCACGTCAGGAAATTAGAGAAAGTGCAGAGGTTTGCAACAAGACTAGTCCCAGAGCTAAGGGGATTGTCCTACGAAGAAAGGTTAAGGGAAATCGGCCTGACGACACTAGAGGACAGGAGGGTTAGGGGAGACATGATAACGACATCTAAAATACTGTGAGGAATAGATAAGGTGGACAGAGACAAGATGTTCCAGAGAGGGGACACAGAAACAAGGGGTCACAGTTGGAAGTTGAAGACTCCTATGAGTCAAAGGGATGTTAGGAAGTATTTCTTCAGTCATAGAGTTGTCAGGAAGTGGAATAGCCTAGAAAGTGACGTAGTGGAGGCAGGAACCATACATAGTTTTAAGACGAGGTTTGATAAAGGTCATGGAGCAGGGAGAGAGAGGACCTAGTAGCAATCAGTGAACCGGCGGGGCCAGGAGCTATGAATCGACCCCTGCAAATACAAATAGGTGAGTACATACAACGGATGTTTGGAGAATCCTTGAGCCCGTCACTGACCTAATTCGGAAACATTTATTCTCTTTCTGCTTCTGAAGGGAGTCCTCCTTCCCTTCAGAAATAAAAACAAAATAAATGATCTCTTAGATTTGGTCAATAATTCTTTCCCAGACTTCAAGAGCCTCAATACAGCATCACTTGTAGAAACATCTAAAACATCAACGCGCAAGCAAAAAATTACACATCATTTGACAAAAAAAAATCCAGAAAAACTAAATAAAATATTCATTCTGTAATGAATATTTATACAATTATACATTGGAATTTTAAATATGTGTATTTTAAAAACTTTTATAATAAAAGCGTGTTCAGAAGAAATGCTGACCATGAAGAAGGAATATATTATTGTAACCCATTAATTTCCATTCTATTTTAGTTATCATTATACACAAGAATAATGTTCACATTATGGATCTCAATTATTATTTTGTTATTAAATTATCTAATGCACCGGAAGATTTACGGGTCACCATCAGAGTAGCAGAAGGTACACCAGGGCCCCACTATCTTTACATTATTATGGGTCACCATCAGAGTAGCAGAGGGTACACCAGGGCCCCACTATCTTCACATTATTATGGGTCACCATCAGAGTAGCAGAGGGTACACCAGGGCCCCACTATCTTCACATTATTATGGGTCACCATCAGAGTAGCAGAGGGTACACCAGGGCCCCACTATCTTCACATTATTATGGGTCACCATCAGAGTAGCAGAGGGTACACCAGGGCCCCACTATCTTCACATTATTATGGGTCACCATTCAGAGTAGCGGAGGGTACACCAGGGCCCCACTATCTTCACATTATTATGGGTCACCATCAGTGTAGCAGAGGGTACACCAGGGCCCCACTATCTTTACATTATCATATATTTAATTACCAATAGAACTAGGCATAAGAAAAAAAAACAGTAAAAAGTAAAATATATATACAGTACATTCATTACATACCTTAAAATATATACACACACAACCCGCACATATAAAAGAGAGGAGCTTACGACGACGTTTCGGCCCGACTTGGACCATTTACAAAGTCACACTAACACACAGAGACAGAGGAAGGGTATTTATAGGCAGGCAGACAGGGAGGGTACAAGAGAGTGGGGAAATGTAGGAGTAGTGGTAGTAGTGGTAGTATTTTCCTTCATTTTTCCTTTTCTTCCCTCTCGTACCCCCTTGCGGGCCGCTAGCCTCATAGCAGTGCTCCTTCCCATATGACTGTCTACTCTACTACCTTTTCTACTACCTTTACTACTACCACTACTACCACTACTCCTACATTTCCCCACTCTCTTGTACCCTCCCCTGTCTGCCTGCCTATAAATACCCTTCCTCTGTCTCTGTGTGTAGTGTGACTTTGTAAATGGTCCAAGTCGGGCCGAAACGTCGTCGTAAGCTCCTCTCTTTTATATGTGCGGGTTGTGTGTGTATTGTTCCAGTCACGGTATTGTGCCTTTTTTGTTACTTAAAATATATCTTGTCTTAATGTAGGGTGAGAGGCGAGTATGTTCATTGTATCTTGTCTTAATGTAGAGTGAGAGGCGAGTATGTTCATTGTATCTTGTCTTAATGTAGAGTGAGAGGCGAGTATGTTCATTGTATCTTGTCTTAATGTAGAGTGAGAGGCGAGTATGTTCATTTATCTTGTCTTAATGTAGAGTGAGAGGCGAGTATGTTCATTGTATCTTGTCTTAATGTAGAGTGAGAGGCGAGTATGTTCATTGTATCTTGTCTTAATGTAGAGTGAGAGGCAGTATGTTCATTGTATCTTGTCTTAATGTAGGTGAGAGGCAGTATGTTCATTGTATCTTGTCTTAATGTAGAGTGAAGGCGAGTATGTTCATTGTATCTTGTCTTAATGTAGAGTGAGAGGCGAGTATGTTCATTGTATCTTGTCTTAATGTAGAGTGAGAGGCGAGTATGTTCATTGTATCTTGTCTTAATGTAGAGTGAGAGGCGAGTATGTTCATTGTATCTTGTCTTAATGTAGAGTGAGAGGCGAGTATGTTCATTGTAGCTTGTTTTAATGTAGAGTAGAGGCAGTATGTTCATTGTTCTTGTCTTAATGTAGAGTGAGAGGCAGTATGTTCATTGTATCTTGTCTTAATGTAGAGTGAAGGCAGTATGTTCATTGTATCTTGTCTTAATGTAAGTGAAGCAGTATGTTCATTGTATGAGCTGGTGTGTAGCCCACCAGGCTACACACTCACTATTATTTTTATTCATTTATTGTTGTATGTAGTATATATATATATATATATATATATATATATATATATATATATATATATATATATATATATATTGTCGTGCCGAATAGGTTAAACTGGTCATTTAAAATGAAGTCTTTTCTAAAATTTTCTCTTATACGTTTAAATAAATGTTTTCAATTTATGTTAATGTAAAAATTAATAATTTTCTGCCAACAGAACCTTAGAAAACTTACCTAACCTAAGCGCAATTTAATTTAGCCAAATCAAACTAAATATATTTTACATAAGTTTACGATAATTTAATAATAAAGAAACACAATGAAATATATTTTTTTCGTTAGGTTCAAAATGATTTTTGCGAAATTATTGGATGCATAAAGTTTAGCTTGCCTTATTCGGCAAGAAGAGCATTGCTATTTCAGCCAAAATCGCAAGTTTTACCTATTTGGTGCGACACACACACACACACACATAAATATATATACATATCACTGCACAAAAAGAAGTTACTAGCTTGGTTTTTTAAGTGTAGGTGGTTTTAGTGTCCTTGGGTTCCGGGTCCTTATAAATGTACTGGTTGAGAGCGTAGAAGGATGTGGCTCTGGAGCAGTCCACGTTAAACCAGAGGTCACAGACGAAGTACTCCTGGTTGAAGAGCGTTCCATTGGGGCACAGGAAGGAATGAAGGGCGCCTCCGTGCAGGCACATGTGGTATACCTGATCCAGGAACAAGAACATTTTGTGAAAATGGGAAGTTTGATTATTCACAGAATAAAATAAAAAATAATATGTTCTTACTCATTTAATAAGTATCTGTAAGGAGAGAAATACAATTTGTTGAACTTACATTAATTTTATGTATTCTCAGAAGAAAAAACTAACACAGGTAATTGGCTAAGAGTCAAGGAAGGAAACGATCATTTATATTTTGAATTGACATGTTTCATGAATATCTCTGACAGAGGAAGAAGAAAATGGAATGTTAATGCATTTTTATTATATATATTGGTATACCTCAGGCTAAAAGACAGAAGTAAACAATGTAAAACCATTGTATATCTATAACGTATATCTGCTTACTAGAACCAAAGTACACTTCTCTGTTTCAATGAAAAAAATCAATTGTTTATTTTCTGAATATAGGTTAATATTATATCTTATTAAAGGGCTTATTAGTTGGTACACTTGCATGACAATAGTAGTGTAGGTGGTAGTGGTAATGGTGATGAAGGTAATGGTGATTGTAGTGGTAGTAGTGTTATTATTGTTGGTGTTGGTGGTTGTAGAGGTGGATTTGTTGGTGATGGAGGTAGTGGTGATAGTGATGTTTGTGGTCGTGTTGGTAATAGTGGTGTTTTTGCAAGTGGAGGTGATGTTAGTAGTGGTAGGTGGAGTAGTTACTATGTTGTTAAGTGGATATATGATAATTACTATTATCATTGTTACCATTCTTATTGAATATAGAATGTTGATACCATTCTCTCGTCTCGTTCTAGTCATGGCTGCAGCTTGACTCGTTCTAGTCATGGCTGCAGCTTGACTCGTTCTAGTCATTGCTGCAGCTTGACTCGTTCTAGTCATGGCTGCAGCTTGACTCGTTCTAGTCATGGCTGCAGCTTGACTCGTTCTAGTCATGGCTGCAGCTTGACTCGTTCTAGTCATGGCTGCAGCTTGACTCAGAATAGTGATCAAATGTAATTAAATGTTATTGTGAACATCATATAATATAATTTTTGCCATTACAGATGGGTGTGTATTTAGTGTATTTTGCAGGTGTGTCAATGACAATCAGACTGTCCTGGCTGCACTGCCTACATATACTTAAATATGACTAATATTTAACTCTGGTTTTAATTTAAGAGAGAAGGTAATTAAGGGGAAAAAATTGTGTTTATACCAGAGTACTGTGGTGTAAATTCGTTTATAAAAGTGTTGCAGGGTTTCTTAGATAGAGCATCGAGGAGCGTCTAGAGGCAGTGGAAACGTTGTGTTTAGGATTAATGTGTGATAACGATAGGAACATAGAAACAAAAAGGCAGTGTTGAGGTATGAAATGTGTAATTCCAAAAGCAGAGGAGGGTTTGTTGACGTAGTTTGGTCATTTAGAAAGCAAGAAATAAATTATATTACTTGGGTGTATAATTCTATTTTGAAAGGAAGGACGGAGGGGTACTGGTCGTTCTAGGAAGGGTGAAAGGATCGAGGGACACTGGTCGTTCCAGGAAGGGTGAAAGAATGGACGGGTACTGGTCGTTCTAGGAAGGGTGAAAGGATGGAGGGACACTGGTCGTTCCAGGAAGGGTAAAAGGATGGAGGGTTACTGATCGTTCCAGTAAAGGCTAAAGTGAGTAGAATGGACTCCAGTTTTCAGCAGACACAAGTGACCTAGTTATACAGTAGTGAATTTTCACAAGTGGTTTCAGGGAATTGACGTTATTTTGGAGTATGAGCAAAGTAAACTATGGGAAAATATTCAGAAAAGTGGGATTACGGGGCTTGAGTCCTGAAGGTGGAAATTACCATGCGTGGTGGAGGTGGGAATTACCATGCGTGGTGGAGGTGGGAATTACCATGCGTGGTGGAGGTGGGAATTACCATGCGTGGTGGAGGTGGGAATTACCATGCGTGGTGGAGGTGGGAATTACCATGCGTGGTGGAGGTGGGAATTACCATGCGTGGTGGGAAAGGTACGGTAGGGTGGGTCACTTGAACAGTATTGCCTCCACGCTTTTCCCTACACAGCTTTTGAATAAATGATGGGGAAAGTTTTTCCTCCATTAGACACCTCACTTTGTTGGGAGATATCCAAAATGTAAAAAAAATATATATGTTATTAAATAAAGTGGCTATAATAACATCACTAATAATAATAATAATAATAATAATAATAAAATATAGATTATAGGAGGTTAGAAGTAAAATTAAATGGGGGACATAATGGGGGTCAGTCAATACTATTTTCCTCACTTCCTCTAATACCACTAAAGAATGAAGCTGCAGGAGGAGACTGCAGGAGGAAGCTGCAGGAGGAGACTGCAGGAGGAAGCTGCAGGAGGAGACTGCAGGAGGAAGCTGCAGGAGGAGACTGCAGGAGGAAGCTGCAGGAGGAGACTGCAGGAGGAAGCTGCAGGAGGAGACTGCAGGAGGAGGAGACCGCAAAAGGAGGCTGCATAAGAGGCTGCAGGAGGAAAAGGGGGGCAGCAGGAGTAAGATGCAGGGAGGAAAATAGGCTGCAGGAGGAAGAGGAGGCTGCAGGAGGAGGCTGCGGGAGGAGACTGCAGGATGAGGAGGCTGCAGGAGGAGACTGCAGGATGAGGAGGCTGCAGGAGGAGGCTGCAGGATGAGGAGGCTGCAGGATGAGGAGGAGACTGCAGGATGAGGAGGCTGCAGGATGAGGAGACTGCAGGATGAGGAGGCTGCAGGAGGAGGCTGCAGGATGAGGAGGCTGCAGGATGAGGAGACTGCAGGATGAGGAGGCTGCAGGAGGAGACTGCAGGATGAGGAGGCTGCAGGATGAGGAGGCTGCAGGAGGAGGCTGCGGGAGGAGACTGCAGGATGAGGAGGCTGCAGGAGGAGACTGCAGGATGAGGAGGCTGCAGGATGAGGAGGCTGCAGGAGGAGACTGCAGGATGAGGAGACTGCAGGATGAGGAGACTGCAGGATGAGGAGGCTGCAGGAGGAGGAGGCCTAGCATGCCCAGGCATGCTAGACATGCTAATGACCATCTTTGTAATTATTGTCTTATAAATGTGAACCAGACATTGTAATCTTTACACAGAAATAAAATAATCTGAATCTGAAGTAACAATAGTTGTGGTTGCAGTAGTATTGTCAGCAGTGATAGTAGTAGTAACAATAGTATTATCAGCAGTGATAGTAGCAGTAACAATAGTATTATCAACAGTGATAGTAGTAGTAACAATAGTATTATCAACAGTGATAGTAGTAGTAACAATAGTATTATCAACAGTGATAGTAGTAGTAACAATAGTATTATCAACAGTGATAGTAGCAGTAACAATAGTATTATCAACAGTGATAGTAGTAGTAACAATAGTATTGTCAACAGTGATAGTAGTAGTAACAATAGTATTATCAGCAGTGATAGTAGTAGTAACAATAGTATTGTCAGCAGTGATAGTAGTAGTAACAATAGTATTATCAACAGTGATAGTAGTAGTAACAATAGTATTATCAACAGTGATAGTAGTAGTAACAATAGTATTATCAACAGTGATAGTAGTAGTAACAATAGTATTATCAGCAGTGATAGTAGTAGTAACAATAGTATTGTCAGCAGTGATAGTAGTAGTAACAATAGTATTATCAACAGTGATAGTAGTAGTAACAATAGTATTATCAACAGTGATAGTAGTAGTAACAATAGTATTATCAACAGTGATAGTAGTAGTAACAATAGTATTATCAGCAGTGTAAGTAGTAGTAACAATAGTATTATCAACAGTGATAGTAGTAGTAACAATAGTATTATCAACAGTGATAGTAGTAGTAACAATAGTATTATCAACAGTGATAGTAGTAGTAACAATAGTATTATCAGTAGTGATAGTAGTAGTAACAATAGTATTATCAACAGTGATAGTAGTAGTAACAATAGTATTATCAACAGTGATAGTAGTAGTAACAATAGTATTATCAACAGTGATAGTAGTAGTAACAATAGTATTATCAGCAGTGATAGTAGTAGTAACAATAGTATTGTCAGCAGTGATAGTAGTAGTAACAATAGTATTATCAACAGTGATAGTAGTAGTAACAATAGTATTATCAACAGTGATAGTAGTAGTAACAATAGTATTATCAGTAGTGATAGTAGTAGTAACAATAGTATTATCAACAGTGATAGTAGTAGTAACAATAGTATTATCAACAGTGATAGTAGTAGTAACAATAGTATTATCAACAGTGATAGTAGTAGTAACAATAGTATTATCAGCAGTGATAGTAGTAGTAACAATAGTATTGTCAGCAGTGATAGTAGTAGTAACAATAGTATTATCAACAGTGATAGTAGTAGTAACAATAGTATTATCAACAGTGATAGTAGTAGTAACAATAGTATTATCAACAGTGATAGTAGTAGTAACAATAGTATTATCAGCAGTGATAGTAGTAGTAACAATAGTATTGTCAGCAGTGATAGTAGTAGTAACAATAGTATTATCAACAGTGATAGTAGTAGTAACAATAGTATTATCAACAGTGATAGTAGTAGTAACAATAGTATTATCAACAGTGATAGTAGCAGTAACAGTAGTATTATCAACAGTGATAGTAGTAGTAACAATAGTATTATCAGCAGTGATAGTAGTAGTAACAATAGTATTATCAACAGTAATAATAGCTGCAGTAAGAGTAATAATAGTAGTAGTTGCAGTAGTATTATCATCAATAATAGTGGTATTAGCAGAAGTAACAGTAGTAATAGTTGCAATGGTATTATCTGCAGTAATAATACAAGTAACAATAGTAGTACTTTCAGTACTTTTATCAGCAGTAATGTTGATAGTAACAATAGTATTTTCATCAATAACAGTAGAAGTAACAGTAGGAGTAATAGTTTTGGTAATAATAGTACGATCAGCAGTAATATTCGAAGTGATAGTATTCGTAATAGCAGTAATATTATCAGCAGTAATAGTAGAAGGAACATTAGGAATAGTATTATCAGTAGTAAGTATAACTAAATAATTAAACTATCATCAAATAATATTTTTATCATTCCAATACCAATTTGATAGTTAATTTACTATTACCATTTCAACTAAATTTCTTCTACTTCAGCTAAATTTCTATTACATCGTTAACTAATTTTGTACTATTACTAAATCTTCTCCTCAATACACTAGCAATACTTCCATCACAAATATTCTCTCCAAATATTTACACCATAAGCAACAACAATCCCATTAAACAAGTTTCTTTT
The DNA here is from genome assembly GCA_009830355.1 of Cherax destructor. Taxonomy (NCBI): domain Eukaryota; kingdom Metazoa; phylum Arthropoda; class Malacostraca; order Decapoda; family Parastacidae; genus Cherax; species Cherax destructor. The sequence continues at coordinate 65,929 of WNWK01009621.1, read as the reverse complement.
ATGTGTCTCCTTGACCTTCACTGACCTGACAGGCAGCATCGGGGTCAGCGTATATTCCGGGTAAAAGGTCATGGCAGGTGAAGGAGGTGGTAGGGACCTGTCTCAGGGTTGGGTAGTCTTTACCAGCTACCCCGAAGATGCAGTCGGCGTCCGGGTCATTTTCTGTAGACTCGCATTTGTAGTCGTATACCTGGTAAGTAAGTAAGTAAATAAGCAAGTAAGTTTTATTAAGTACCGGTACACAAGTACAATTATCGTATATATAACATATTCGTAAATTAATCACCAGGATAATTCAGAAAAAAAGTCAAAGTGATTGTTTCGATTGGAAATCAGCAGGGAGAAGAACGTGTGTACATGAATACCTGTGTGTACATTCTGTGTGAAAATATTAGTACACACATGCACGTGTAAATATGAAAGCATGTTCCTGTATGTACAAACTTATGCAAATTTGCATGTATACACACTAGCATGTAACACTATTATTCTATACCTGCCAGCACGCACCGAACACACACACACACACACACACACACATACAAACACACACACACACACACACACACACATACAGAGGCATGATAAAGCTCATGGCGCAGGGAGAGTGACCCAGTAGCGGCCAGTGAAGAGGTGGGGCCAGGAGCTATGAATCGACCCCTGCAACCACAACTAGGTGAGTACAACTAGGTGAGTACAAGTTCGGACATCGAGGATATCACTTAAGAAAGGCCCCTTGGAGCTAGTGATTATGTGGTTCTGTGCTTTGATTATATAGTTCATCTACAAGTGGAGAGAGGAGCAGGAATAGGATGGGAAAAACAAACTACAAAAGGGGGGACTACACAGGCATGAAGAACTTCCTACAAGACGTTCAGTGGGAGAGAGAATTGGCAGGAAAACCAGTAAAAGAAATGATGGACTATGTGACAACAAAATGCAAGGAGGCAGAGGAGAGGTTTGTTCTCAAGGGAAACAGAAGTAATGGGAAGACCAGAACGAGTCCTTGGTTCACCCAAAAGTGTAGGGAGGCAAAAACTAAGTGCACTAGAGAATGGAAAAAGTACAGAAGACAAAGGACCCAGGAAAATAAAGAGATTAGCCGAAGAGCCAGAAACGAATATGCACAGGTAAGAAGGGAGGCTCAGCGACAATACGAAAATGACATAGCATCGAAAGTCAAGTCTGACTTGAGGCTGTTGTATAGCCACATCAGGAGGAAAACAACAGTCAAGGACCAGGTAATCAGGCTGAGGAAGCAAGGTGGGGAGTTCACAAGACACCACCAAGAGGTATGTGAGGAGCTCAACATGAGATTTAAAGAAGTATTTACAGAGGAGACAGGAAGGACTCCAGGAATTCAGAATAGGGAGGTATACCAACAAGTGCTGGATGAAATACACACAACCGAAGAGGAGGTAAAGAAGCTGCTATGTGAACTTGATACTTCAAAGGCAGTAGGTCCAGACAACATCTCTCCGTGGGTCATTAGAGAGGGAGAAGAGATGCTGTGTGTGCCACTAACAAAAATCTTCAACACATCCATTGAAACTGGGCAACTAACTGAGGTATGGAAGATGGCAAATGTAGTCCCAATTTTTAAGAAAGGAGACAGACACGAGGCATTAAACTACAGACCTGTGTCACTGACGTGTATAGTATGCAAATTCAAGGAGGTGATTAGGAGGATAGTGGTGAAGCACCTAGAAAGACACAAGCTCATAAACGAGAACCAGCACGGTTTCAGGGTAGGAAAATCCTGTGTCACAAACCTACTGGAGTTTTATGACAATGTAACAGAAGTAAGACGAGAGAGAGAGAGGGGTGGATAGACTGTATTTTCTTGGACTGCAATGAGGCCTTCGACACAGTTCCTCGCAAGAGGTTAATGAAAAAGCTAGAGGATCAGGCACGCATAATAGGAAAGGCAGTGAAATGGATCAGAGAATATCTAACAGGGAGGCAACAACGAGTCATGGTAAGTGACGAGGTGTCAGAGTGGGCGCCTGTGACGAGTGGGGTTCCACAAGGGTCAGTCCTAGGACCTGTACTGTTTTTGGTATATGTGAATGACAAAACGGAAGGGATAGACTCAGAAGTGTCCCTGTTTGCAGATGATGTGAAGTTAATGAGAAGAATTAAATCAGTCGAGGATCAGGTAGGACTACAAAGAGACCTAGACAGGCTACAAGCCTGGTCCAGTAACTGGCTCCTTGAATTTAACCCTGCCAAATGTAGTCATGAAGATCGGGTAAGGGCAAAGAAGACCGCGGACAGAGTATAGTCTAGGTGGCCAAAGAGTGCAAACCTCACTCAAGCAAAACAATCTTGGTTGAGCATCATATTGAACACATCTCCTAAGGCACACATCAACCAAATAACTGCTGCAGCATACGGGCGGCTGGCAAACCTGAGAATAGCGTTTCGACAACTCAGTAAGGAGTCATTCGTGACACTGTACAGTGTACGTCAGGTCCGTATTGGAGTATGCAGCACCAGTTTGGAATTCACACCTGGTCAAGCACGTCAAGAAATTAGAGAAAGTGCAAATGTTTGCAACAAGACTAGTCCCAAAGCTAAGGGGATTGTCCTATGAAGAAAGGTTAAGGAAAATCTGCCTGACGACACTGGAGGACAGGAAGGTCAGGGAAGACATGATAACGGCATATAAAATACTGCGTGGAATTGACAAGGTGGACAAAGACAGGAATTAGAGAAAGTGCAAAATCTTGCAACAAGACTAGTCCCGGAGATGAGGGGTTTGTCCTACGAGGAGAGGTTACGGGATCTCAACCTGCGGATACAGAAAGACAAGAAGGATAGGGAGGACATGATAACAACATATAATATACTGAGAGAGATTGGCAAGGTGGACAGAGACAGGATATTTTAGAGATGTGACACAGAAACAAGGGGTCGCAACTGGAAATTGAGTCACAGGGATGTTAGGAAGTATTTCTTCAGTCATATAGTTGTCAGGAAGCGGAACAATCTGGAGAGTGATGTAGTTAAGACAGGATCCATACAGAGGTGTGAGAAGAGGTATGATAAAGCTCATGGAGTAGGATGAGAGTGGACCTAGTAGTGACCAGTGAAGAGGCGGGGGCCAGGAGCTATGAATCGACCCCTGCAACAACAATTTGGTGAGTACAATTAGGTTAGTACACACGCACATACACAAACGCATAAACACAAACGTACTCACAAACACACATATGCACACACTTTCACACACACACCACACACACACACACCACACACACAGTCGTAGAGCCAGAAATGAATATGCACAGGTAAGAAGGGAAACCCAACGACTGTACGAAAACGATATAGCAGCGAAAGCCAAATCTGACCCGTAGCTGTTGTACAGCCACATCAGGAGGAAAACAACAGCCAAGGACCAGGTGATAAGGCTGAGGAAGGAAGGAAGGGAGTTCACACGAAATTACCACGAAGTATGTGAGGAGCTCAACACGAGGTTCAAAGAAGTGTTCACAGAGGAGACAGAAGGGACTCCAGAAAGACGGAGAGGTTGGATACACCATCAAGTGTTGGACACAATACATACAACCGAGGAAGAAGTGAAGAGGCTGCTAAGCGAGGTAGATACCTCAAAGGTGTTGGGGCCGGATAACATCTCTCCATGGGTTCTGAGAGAGGGAGCAGAGTCGCTATGTGTACCCCTAACAACAATCTTCAACACATCTATCGAAACAGGGCGACTACCTGAGGTATGGAAGACAGCAAATGTAGTTCCAATCTTTAAATAAGTAGACAGACACGAAGCATTAAACTACAGACCAGTGACACTGATATGTATAGTATGCAAAGTCATGGAGAAGATTATCAGAAGAGTGGTGGAGTACCTAGAAAGGAATGAGCTTATCAGTGACATCCATCACGGTTTCAGGGGTGGGAAATCCTGTGTCACAGACCTACTGGAGTTCTATGACAGTTCTATGAAATAATGACAAATATAGAATCCGCCTTCAGAATGTAACATATGTATGGCTCGGTCTTGTCAGCATAAAGCCCTTTCCTCTTCAAACACACATAGAAGCTATAAGATTAGAGGTAAGCTTCCAACCTGGAGTCACAGTAAGACAAGAGAGAGAGGGGTGGGTAGATTGCATTTTCTTGGACTGTAAGAAGGCGTTTGACACAGTTCCACACAAGAGGTTAGTGCAAAAGCTGAAGGACCAGTCAGGGATAACAGGGAAGGAACTGCAATGGATCAGGGAATACCTGTCAGGAAGACAGCAGCGAGTCATTTTAAGTGGAGAGGTGTCAGAGTGGGCGCCTGTGACGAGCGGGATTCCACAGGGGTTAGTCCTAGGACCGGTGTTGTTTCTGGTATTTGTGAACGACATGACTAAAGGAACATACTCAGAAGTGTCTCTGTTTGCAGATGACGTGAAGTTGATGAGGAGAATTCAACAGAATGAAGACCAGGCAGAACTACAAAGGAATCTGGACAGGCTGCAGGCCTGGTCCAGCAACTGGCTCCTCAACCTCACTAAGTGCAAAGTCATGAAGATTTTGGAAGGGCAAAGAATACCGCAGACGGAGCCAGAGACTGAAAACCTCACTCAAGGAAAAGGATCTAGGGGTGAGTATAACACCGGGCACATCTCCTAAGGCGCACATCAACCAAATAACTACTGCAGCATACGGGCGCCTAGCAAACCTAAGAACAGCATTCCGTCATCTCAGTAAGGAATCATTCAGGCCTATATTGGAGCATGCAGCACCAGTTTGGAACCCACACCTAGCCAAAGGAAACTAGAGAAAGTGCAAAGGTTTGCAACAAGACTAGTCCCGGAGCTAAGGGGCATGCCCTACGAGGAGAGGTTAAGGGCAATCAATCTGACGACACTGGAGGACAGGAGATATAGGGGGGATATGATAACGACATATAAAATACAGAGAGGAATTGACAAGGTGGACAGAGACAGGATGTTCCAGAGATGGGACACAGCGACAAGGGGTCACAGTTGGAAGTTGAAGACTCAGATGAATCACAGGGATGTTAGGAAGCATTCTTTCAGTTACAGAGTTGTCTGGAAGTGGAATAGCCTGGAATATGATGTAGTAGGCAGGATCCATACATAGCTTTAAGAAGAGGTATGATAAAGCTCATGGAGCAGGAAGAGTGACGAAGTAGCGACCAGTGAAGAGGAGGGGCCAGGAGCTATGACTCGACCCCTGCAACCACAACTAGGTGAGTACAAACACATACACACACACACACACACACACACACACACTGGAGGAAAGAAGGGTCAGAGGAGACATGATAACGACATACAAAATACTGCGGGGAATTGACAAGGTAGATAGTGACAGGTTGTTTCAGAGAGGGAACACAGAAACAAGGGGACACAACTGGAAGCTGAAGACTCAGATGAGTCAAAGGGATGTCAGGAAACATTTCTTCAGCCACAGAGTAGTCAGGAAGTGGAATGGACTAGAGAAAGATATAGTGGAGGCAGGAACCATACATAGTTTTAAGACAAGGTATGATAAAGCTCATGGAGCAGGGAGAGCAGAGACCCAGTAGCAGACAGCGAAGAGGCGGGGCCAGGAGCTGAGACTCGACCCCTGCAACCACAATTAGGTGAGTACAATTAGGTGAGTACACACACACACACACACATAATTGTGTGAATTTTGGTTAAGCTGAAGTCTGGTGTAAATGGGATCATTGAAGCTGCAAGAAGATCCTTGGTAAGACGACGCAAAGAACAACGTAGTAGTTGTCTACTTCAGCTGTGATAGTCCTGCTCTCATGATTTCGTCAACAATGAGGAGATTACGTGCAATGACGGAGCATGCATCAAGCATGTGCCTTTTAACACAATAGTTATCAAATATGTCATCATCACTTGGGTTGACAGCCTCTCCCGTGCTAATATCTAGGCCCACTGGTAGTCCTCCACTGTTCTTATGCTCTTCTCGCAGCTTTACCAGGTTGTTCATTGATCATATCCACTGTTACTAGCAAGTGTCTTTGGAATAACTAGAAGAGCATCAGCGAACGGCCGTACAACGTAGCGAGCACGGCCTTTAACATCACTCTCGTATTTCATTAAGGCATCGTATGCCGCAATCTCAAAGGCCCCTGCACCAGGCACTAATGCACTATCATCAAGGGCATTCTTAATTGCCCTAAGACCATCCCGAATAGCATCTTTGGTCTGCTGAAGGGTGTGTTTGTAGGCTCCCTTAATAAGTATAGTTATACTGTGAGGATTTTTCAGCTCCTCAACAAATGTATATTTAGTTTCTCGCAATACATGCTCGTAAACACTGCCAGCAAAACCCAAGACCTCTTCTGTCATATCATCGAAGTTGTTCACAGTCATTGCACCACATGCCAATGCAAGTGTCTCCATGTTGCGCCGCTTGGCGCGTCTTAAACCCAATATGTTTTCTCTCGCCAGCATGTCCAGGCACATGGGATCAATTCCTTTTTGATTTATTAAAACGAACATGTTGTTATTGACAGCACAAACCTTCTTCTTCAACTCTATTACTTTCTTCACCCTGTTTTCAATGAATTCTCTTTCTGCTCCTCTCTTCTATGTGCGGGTTGTGTGTGTATTGTTCTAGTCATATATATATATATATATATATATATATATATATATATATATATATATATATATATATATTATAAGAACAATACAACACAACCACATAGAAAAAAAAAATCATTGAAAAAGTGAAAAATAATAAGTTGAAAAGAATTTGTGCTGTCAATAGTTGTCCATAGTTGCAAAACAACTATGGAAAAATAACGAAATTCCATGCGCTTTCGTGACTTCTCACATTATCAAGGAACTATGACACATATATATATGTATATTTGTCGTATCATATAAGCCAAACCTGAGAGTTAGGGTTAAAAAGCAAGAGAGTTTTCTGCCGAATTAACAGGGCAAAAATAAAAATCCCATAAAACTGCAAAAATCAATTAGAACATAACGAACAAAATATAATTGATTTTTAGTAATAAATTAATTCAAACTGACCTATGACATATATAGCAGAATTTCATTAATAATGAATAAGAGATAATTGTAGTAGACTGACCTGCGGGGGAGCCTCCGGAGAATACTGTGCTGAGGCAGTGTTGGAGATTGTCCCCATCATCATAGTTACTGCCGTCGCCATCACCAACACAATGCCTTTCCAACGCACTGTTGACAAAAGTAGTTTCATTACCTAATATATGTTGCATTGAATTGTATTTTCTGCTGTTTGAGCTTGTGTGTGTGTGTGTGTGTGTGTGTGTGAGTATGTGTGTGGTCCACCTTATCTATTCCTCGCAGTATTTTATATGTTGTTATCATGTCTTCCCAAACCCTCCTGTCCTCTAGTGTCGCCAGGCCGATTTCCCTTAAACTTTCTTCGCAGGACAATCCCCTTAACTGTGGGACTAGTCTTGTTTCAAACCTTTGCACTTTCTCTAATTTCTTGACGTGCTTGACCAGGTGTGGGTTCCAAACTGGTGCTGCATACTCCAGTATGGGCCTGACGTATATGGTGTACAGAGTCTTGAACGATTCCTTAGTGAGGTATTGGAACGCTATTCTTAGGTTTGCTGCAGCAGTTATCTGATTGATGTGTGCCTCAGGAGATGTGCTCGGTATTATACTCACCCCAAGACCTTTTTCCTTGAGTGAGGTTTGCAGTCTTCGGCCACCTAGACTATACTCTTTCTGCGGTCTTCTTTGCTCTTCCCCGATCTTCATGACTTTGCATTTGGCAGGATTAAATTCAAAGAGCCAGTTACTGGACCAGGCTTGTAGCCTGTCCTGGTCTCTTTGTAGTCCTGCCTGATCCTCAACTGATTTAATTCTTCTCATTAACTTCACATCATCTGCAAACAGGGACACTTCTGAGTCTATCCCTTCCGTTATGTCATTCACATATACCAAAAACAGCACAGGTCCTAGGACTGACCCCCGTGGAACCCCACTCGTCACATTTGCCCACTCTGACACCTCGTCACGTACCATGACTCGTTGTTGCCTCCCTGTCAGATATTCTCTGATCCATTGCAGTGCCTTTCCTGTTACGTGTGCCTGATCCTCTACCTTTTGCATTAACCTCTTGTGAGGAACTGTGTCAAACGCCTTCTTGCAGTCCAAGAAAATACAGTCTATCCACACCTTTCTCTCATGTCTTACTTCTGTTACATTGTCATAAAACTCCAGTAGGTTTGTGAAACAGGATTTTCCTTCCCTGAAACCGTACTGGTTGTCGTTTATAAGCTTGTGTCTTTCTAGGTGCTTCACCACTCTCCTCCTGACGATCTTCTCCATGACTTTGCATACTATACACGTCAGTGACACAGGTCTGTAGTTTAATGCTTCGTGTCTGTCTCTTTTCTTAAAAATTGGGGCTACATTTGCCATCTTCCACACCTCAGGTAGTTGCCCAGTTTCAATGGATGTGTTGAAGATTTTTGTTAGTTGCACACACAACATCTCTGCTCCCTCTCTAAGGACCAACGGAGAGATGTTGTCTGGTCCCACCGCTTTGTGTGTATTTCATCCAGCACTTGTAGGTGTACCTCCCTATTCTGAATTCCTGGAGTCCTTCCTGTCTCCTCTGTAAAGACTTCTTTAAATCTCATGTTGAGCTCCTCACATACCTCTTGGTCGTTTCTTGTGAACTCCCCACCTTACTTCCTCAGCCTGATTACCTGGTCCTTGACTGTTGTTTTCCTCCTGATTTGGCTATACAACAGCTTCGGGTCAGACTTGACTTTTGATGCTATGTCATTTTCGTATTGTCGCTGAGCCTCCCTTCTTTCCTGTGCATATTCGTTTCTGGCTCTTCGGCTAATCTCTTTATTTTCCTGGGTCCTTTGTCTTCTGTACTTTTTTCATTCTCTAGTGCACTTAGTTTTTGCATTTCTACACCTTTGGGTGAACCAAGGACTCGTTCTGGTCTTCCCATTACTTCTGTTTCCCTTGGGAACAAACCTCTCCTCTGCCTCCTTGCATTTTGTTGTCACATATTCCATCATTTCTTTTACTGGTTTTCCTGCCAATTCTCTCTCCCACTGAACGTCTTGTAGGAAGTTTTTCATGCCTGTGTATGCCTCGCTTCTGTAGTTTGGTTTTTCCCGTCCTATTCCTGCTCCCCTCTCCACTTGTAGCTCAACTATATAATCAAAACACGGAACCACATGATCACTAGCTCCAAGGGGCCTTTCGTACGTGATATCCTCGATGTCCGAACTACTCAAGGTGAATACTAGGTCCAGTCTTGCTGGATCATCCTCACCTTTCTCCTTGGTAGTGTCTCTAACATGTTGATGCATGAGGTTTTCCAGTTCCACATTCATCATCTTGGCTCTCCATGATTCAGGACCCCCATGGGGCTCCAGGTTTTCCCAATCAATCTTCTTGTGATTGAAATCACCCATAACTAGTAACTTTGCTCTCCCCATGTGAGCTTTTCTGGCCACCTCGGCTAGTGTGTCTACCATTGCTCTGTTACTCTCATCGTATTCTTCGCTAGGCCTCCTGCAGTTCTGTGGCAGGTTGTTCATTACAGCAATTACCACCTTATGGCCCTCAAACTGGATTGTTCCTACTATGAAGTCTCTTTCGCCCATTCCATCCATTCCTTCCACTTCCTCAAATCCCCACCAGTTCTTAATGAGCAGTGCAACTCCTCCTCCCCCTCTGCTCCCTCTATCTTTCCTGAGGATTTGATATCCGGGTGGAAAGATTGCATCTGTTATCATCCTGGTGAGTTTCGTTTCTGTGAGTGCTATTATGTCTGATGATGTCTCCTTTATTCTTTCATGCCACTCCTCACATTTATTTGTTATTACATCTGCATTTGTATAGCAAACTTCAACTTCTTTTCTAAAACTGTAGACTGGGGGGTACGTTGGGGTTGGGAAAGTGGGAGACCTGATGAGGAACTTTGGGTGGTTCGTGTGAAGGTGGAGTTTGTAATGAGGTGGGGGGAAGCATTGGGTATGCCATGTGTGTTTTGGGTTAGAATGTTTGGTTGCATTGGAGTTGTCCAGGTTGGGGAACTTCTGTAGGTGATTGTGAGGGAGGTTATATTTGAGCTTCCTCCTGAGTCTGGGTTCTCCTGTCCATCTCTCTTTCCTCCTTTCGTCTTTGTACCCTCTCTTTCAGTTTCTGCCTTTCTTTTCGTGTTCTGTCGCGGTCGTGATACGCCCTCTGGTACTCTGACATATCCCTTAGTCTTGCTTTCTCCTGCAGGATCCTGGCCCCTCCTCTTCACTAGTCACTACTAGGTCACTCTTCCTGCTCCATGAGCTTTATCGTTCCTCATCTTAAAGCTATGTATGAATCCTGCCTCCACTACATCACTTCCCAGACTATTCCACTTTCTGACAACTCTGTGACTGAAGAAATACTTCCTAACATCCCCTGTGGTTCATTTGAGTCTTCAGCTTCCAACTGTGACCCCTTGTTGCTTTGTCCCATCCCTGGAACATCCTGTCTGTCCACCTTGTTGATTCATCTCAGTATTTTATATGTCGTTATCATATCCCCCCTATCTCTCCTGTCCTGCAGTGTCGTCAGGTCGATTTCCCTTAACCTCTCCTCGTAGGACATGACCCTAAGCTCCGGGACTAGTCTTGTTGTAAAGCTTTGCACTTTCTCTAATTTCCTTACTTGCTTGGATAGGTGTGGATTCCAAACTAGTGCTGCATACTCCAATATAGGCCTGATATACATGGTGTACAGAATCCATAACGATTCCTTATTAAGATGTCGGAATGCTATTCTTAGGTTTGCTAGGCGCCCATATGCTTCAGCAGTTATTTGGTTGATGTGCACCTCAGGAGATGTGCCCTGTGTTACACTCACTCCAAGATCCTCTTCCTTGAGTGAGGTTTGTAGTCTCTGGCCCAATAGACTGTACTCCGTCTGCGGTCTTATTTGCCCTTCTCGAATCTTCATGACTTTGCACTAAGTGGGGTTGAACTTCAGGAGCCAGTTTCTGGACCAGGCCTGCAACCTGTCCAGATCCCTTTGTAGTTCTGCCTGGTCCTCGTCCGATTGAAATCTTCTCATGAACTTCACATGATCTGCAAACAGGGACACTTGAGTCTATTCCTTGTGTCATGTTGTTCACATATACAAGAAACAGCACCTGTCCTAGGACTGACCCCTGTGGAACCTCGCTCGTCACAGGGGCCCATCCTGATCCATTGCAGGGCCTTCCCTGTTATACCTGCCTGGTCCTCCAGCTTATGCACTAATCTCTTGTGCGGAACTGTGTCAAAACCCTTCTTACAGTCCAAGAAAACGCAATCTACCCACCCCTCTCTCCTTTGTCATATTGCTGTCACCCTGTCATAGAACTCCAGTATCTTTATGACACAAGATTTCCTGTCCCTGAAACTGTGCTGGTTGTCGTTCCACTCTCCTCCTCACATCATCTCCATGACTTTGCATACTACACATGCCAGTGCAGGTCTGTAGCATAATGCTTCGTGTCTGTCTCCTTTTAAAAATTGGGATTACATTTGCTGTCTGTGTGTGTATCCGTGTGTATGTGTACTCACCTATTTGTACACACCTGTTTGTGGTTGCAGGAGTCGAGACTCAGCTCCTGGCCCCGCCTCTTCACTGATCGCTACTAGGTTCTCTCTCTCCCTGCTAAATGAGCTTTATCATACCTCGTCTTAAAACTATGTATGGTTCCTGCCTCCACTACATCACTTGACAGACTATTCCACTTCCCGACAACTCTGTGACTGAAGAAATACTTCCTAACATCCCTTTGACTCATCTGAGTCTTCAACTTCCAATTGTGACCCCTTGTTTCTGTGTCCCATCTCAGGAACATCCTGTCTCTGTCCACCTTATTTATTCCTCGCAGTATTTTGTATGTCGTTATCATGTCTCTCCTAACCCTCCTGTCCTCCAGTGTCGTCAGGCCGATATCGTAGGACATTTCCCTTAGCTCTGGAACTAGCCATGTTGCAAACCTTTGCACTTTCTCTAATTTCTTGACGTGCTTGACCAGGTGTGGGTTCCAAACTGGTGCTGCATACTCCAGTATGGGCCTGACATACACGGTGTACAGAGTCTTGAACGATTCCTTACTGAGGTATCGGAACGCTATTCTCAGGTTTGCCAGGCGCCCATATGCTGCAGCAGTTACCTGGTTGATGTGTGCTTCAGGAGACGTGCTCGGTGTTATACTCAACCCAAGAATATAAGAACACTAGATTCCTTAAACATTAAAACGGAATATAAGAACACTAGATTCCTTAAACATTAAAACAGTATATAAGAACACTAGATTCCTTAAACATTAAAACAGAATATAAGAACACTAGATTCCTTAAACATTAAAACAGAATATAAGAACACTAGATTCCTTAAACATTAAAACGGATTATAAGAACACTAGATTCCTTAAACATTAAAACAGAATATAAGAACACTAGATTCCTCAAACATAAAAACAAATTATAAAAACGCAAAATTATCACCATTCTTTTCTTGTTCATATTCTCTTTTTTTAAATTAACAATCTTGTAAGAAAAACAATTTGATTTATAATTAAAAAAATCGGCGTTGATCAAATCACTAAAAAAAATAAAACTGGCACCCAAAATCGATATAAAAATACTACCAATTAAGATAGAACATTCTGAGTTTGAAGCCTCTCAGAACAGGCATTCTCTAGTTACTTTATTGAAAACTTTTTAATAAACTTAACAGAATGAAATTTTGAAAGCACAAACTGAAAGTCAAGAATTGTTTTAATGAAGCTTTCCAACGGCAAAGGTTTCAAGCCGATCGGGAAAAGTAGTCAAATAATACAGTTTTTTACAATTTCAGCAAAACTTTAAATTTAAACTAACAGCATCATTCTTTAACAATTACTTAAAATCAGTATCACTATTTATTCAATAAAACTTAGAAATTAGAAGATATGACACCCAATAATGGCACGAACCATATTCTTCATAAGACAACACCAGTGCGGAAAATACAGAGCTGATCTGAAGGAGCTGATCTGAAGGAGTTGATCTGAAGGAGCATGATCCAGCTATGTTATGCATGCCAATGCAAGAAGCCCAACTGCAAGAAGTCCCTTGCATGTGTCTTCAGCATTCTATGGAGAGGAAGCATGACACAGCGGCCATACCACAGTCACTACAAACAACAGACAACAACATTCCACAAAGAATTACAGACCGACGGCACTAACGTCCTCATTCTACGTCTTACAAAACAATGTAGGTTAAGGGATTTCAGTCTTTGTATGGAAGATTTCTTATGCAGAGTTACAATATAGTGAAGGGGAGTGGGAAGAGAAATTTGAGAATGTGGAACATCACTGATTATTAGAAGTGCTCTGTCACTGAATTTTTAATTGGGAAAGGCGTCTCATAAATTTTACGAAACATATCCATATAATATAAAATCCAACTATTACATAATTTAGGTTCTTGAAGACGGTTACATAATGGGAAAAAACTTGGAAACTACTATCTGTAGAGGAATGTTTGTCTTAGTGTTGCCTGCCAGCCACCACCTCCAACAACCTTGTTGAATGGAAGGTGACGTGTGATCACTTGACTCCTCAGTTTACTGACAGTTGTAAATATCTTCCTCCTAATAGTACACCTACTAAGATAGAGCACTTCTAATACTCAGTGATGTTCCACATTCTCAAATTTCCATTCCCACTCTGTTTCAGACTCATATAAGAGCCTTGGTACCACTATACTCTCATACATTCCCCGCTTTGTTTCCATAGCTAACGTTCTTTGTCTCCACAGACTCCTCAGTGGTTCACTCTCCTTTTCTATGATTCACCTCATCTTTCATAGACTCAGCTGCTGACAAGTCCACTCCCAGATATCTGAATATATTCACTTCCTCCATACTCCCTCCCTCCAATCTGATATCCAATCATTTATTATCTTTTTATTTTGTTATCTTCATCACCTTCCTCTATGTTCACTTTTAATTTCCTTTATTTACACAGCCGTCCAAACTCGTCCACCAACCTCTGCAACTTCTCTTCAGAATCTCGCAAAGGCAACAGTGTCGTCACAAAAAGCAATTGCGACAACTCCTGTGGATTTTTTTTAATTTTCTTGTAGTTAGTGTGTAAGAATTGAAGGATATAATAGTGTTTATATAATGTAGTGGCTATGTGAATTTTAGAAAACGTCAGGTCACAGAAGAACCAACATTCCAGGGAGGCTTCCAAAAATGGCGTAAAGTTTACACTGGTTTTGATGAGTTACAGAGGAAATCGCGCGTCATCTCGTCAAACATGAAAATTATCGGCCGAATCTTCTAATAAAATGAAGAACTAATGTGTAATGTATCTGGAAAAGAACAGATCTGTGAAATAACTGTCAGACTGGTGCTGATAATATAATAAAAGACGATACGGCGTTGTCTGAAATGAACTGCTCACCACTTGTATCATGTAATGTAACGTACGTCTCCTAATATATTAATTTTATTGGCCAATATATTAGGTGCCTGTCTATAGGGAGGCGTTAGGGTGTATAGCCCAGGGAATAGTTGAATAAGTGTCTTTCAAACTTTTGTACACATATAATCTGTATTAATTTTGGGTAATATAAAAATGGTATATATAATCAATGTAAACCATGGACCAACAAATTAGAGTTGTCAAGTCACTTAATAATAATTTTCATACAATTCACAACCCAGTGTTACTTGCTTAATTTTTTTTCTAGTATTTACTCAGGAACCATATGTTCCTAATTTGAGGTCCAGCTGTGTGAGTTTGGAGAGCTGAAAAGGTGGGCATCGAAGGAGCGACAGTTATGTGACCCACTGTTGCTAAAGTCCCACCTGTCTCCGAGGTACAACTATAGCAGTAAATGTAATCTGTTTTAGATGTACCAGAGTTATTTTTTTTATTAACGCATCGGCCGTCTCCCACCAAGGCAGGGTGGCCCGAAAAGGAAAAACTTTCACGCATGCTTGCTGGAAGTCCAAGCCTCTCGCAAACAAAACCTCATTTACCCCCTTCCTCCAACCTTTCCTAGGCCGACCCGTACCAGAGTCCTCCCCAATTATAAGTGTGAAATCTTAATTCAGGATTGTACCTGTGAAATCTTAATTCAGGATTGTACCTGTGAAATCTTAATTCAGGATTGTACCTGTGAAATTCACACATAATTTCTCACTACTCGCACTTTGTGTTGGATTCTTTATATCTTAATCTCACACCTCTTGCCAGATAGTCATTATTGTGTACAGTTAATATAACATAAATGAGATAATATAACATAAATGAGATAAGACGCATTCATTAAGAATACAATGTAATATGTCCGTGTTTTCAGTTATGTCTATTATAAAACAGATCTTGCAGAAGCAATTATGTCTGTTCCATGGAAGACATATTTTACTTAACTGGAGAAAAATATCAGCTAGAGTGATAATGTAAATATCAATAACTCAAGACTGTCTCAGAGATACTGATATTAACAAATATTATATTTATTTTTATATTACTGAATAATTAAATAAGGTTGAAAATTGAACTAATTGATTCCAGTATTATCATAAGAGTTATAGAGAAGAGAAAGATTATAAATTAAAGGAGAAGGTAGTTAGGGTAAGATATAAACAACAGTTGAGAGAAAGATGGTGTAGTGAAGGTATGAGTAATGAGGAGGTTAAAAAGATTTAAAAATGTAGTGTTAAAGTGTGTAGCAGAGGTTTGTGGATGTAGGAGGGTGGGTGCGGGAGGGAGGAGGAGCGAGTATTGGAATGATGAGAAGAAGAGAGGTAAGGAACAAAAATGTTAGGATATGAGATGTTTTTATAAAGCTGAAGTGATATATTTAGAGCAAACGAATGGATAAGAGGGTGGTGAGGGAGTGAAAAAGGAGAGCAAAGGCGAATGGATGAGGTTATATAAAAAAAATTGCTAGGAAATTAATAGGTTACAAAAGCCTAGGAAAGGAATGGATTTAAGAGTTAAAACAAAAGAGGGGAGTTATTAGATGGGGTGTTGGAGGTACTAGGAATATTTTGAGCTATTAAATATTAAGTAAGAGAGGTAATGATTTCATACACTGGGAAGGGAAGTATAACATCCTTTATGAGTAAGGAAAACCCAGATGTGAGTGTTGGGGAGGTGAGTTAGGCAGTGGGTAAAATAAGAGTGCGATAAAGCAGCTGGGATTGTTGGGATCAAGACATAAATGTTAAAATCAGAGGGTAGGTACTTGAAAATTGGCAGAGACCATGCATACTTCCTTTGTATAAAGGCAAGAGGATAGAAGTGAAATAAAAATAGGAAAATAAGCCTGTTGACTATGCCAGGTAAAGTGTATGGCAGAGTTATTATTGAAAAAAATAATGGTAAGATAGAGCAGGATCGCATTTAAACAAGGTTTTAGGAAGGGTAGGGAATGTGTAGAGCAAATGTATAAACTGGAGCATACAATTGAACAGCATTTAGACAAAGATAAGAAAGTTTTCGTTGCATTCATGAATTCAGAAAAGGCATTTGGTAAGGCTTAGGTAGAAGGTTGGTAAACAGCACCCACACAGGGCGGTACTACTGTCCTGCCAAATGTGTGTGAAAAGGAATCCTGCGAGAGTTTTACACAATAATAACATTGCTGGCGTCTTTTCTTTCTGTCTCATAAACACACAAGATAACAGGTACATCTTGCTACTTCTACTTACACTTAGGTCACACTACACATTGAAGAACAAGTGTATGTGTACACACCCATATGAGGTTTCTTCTCTTTTCTTGATAGTCCTTTTTTTATTTCCTTTCATTTCTATGGGGAAGTGGAAAAGAATCTTTCCTCCGTAAGCCATGCGTGTCGTAAAAGAAGACTAAAATGCCAAGAGCAACGGGCTAGTAATCTCTTCTGAATAAACTTTTAATTTTTTTAAGTCACCCTGTCTCGGTGGAGACGGCCAGTGGACTGAAAAAAATATGATAGGGTGGATAGGAAAGCAATACACAAATAACCCGCACATAGAAGAGAGGGGCTTGCGACGACGTTTCGGTCCGACTTGGACCATTTACAAAGTCACACTAACAAAAAGGAGAGAAGGAAGGAGTGAATATAGGCCAGCAGACAGGGACGGGACAAGAGAGGTAGTAGGAAAGGAGAAAGAGAGGTAGTGGTAGAGGTAGTAGTAGAGGTAGTAGTAGTAGTAGCAGTAGTGGAGTCAGTCAAATACTAGGAAAGAGGAGCACTACAAGGGAGCTTAGGGGCCCACAAAGGGTAGGAACAAGAACACAGAGGGAGAAAATAGTAATGATGGACCAAATACCCAAGGCTGAAAAAAGAAAACCCAAAGGAGAACAGAGGAAAGGGGGGGGGGGAGAGAATCAAGTTAAGTCACGGGTGTTCTGAAATGTTCTGAACATTTTACAATGTAATGGGAAAGGAAGGCATCTACAGAGACAAAGCCAGGGCTAAGATTCATACAAGGAAAGTTGTGTATAAGGGAGGATTCAACCAGACGGCGACTGTGAAAGTTAGAAGTAGGGTAGACAGTTTTAGCAGAAGACCAGTCAATAGGATGACTGTGATCTCTGACATGACAGAAAAGAGCATTGTTGGTGTCGGCCTAACACTATTTTTGTGCTCCCTAAGTCTGTCAGAAAGAGATCGGCCAGTTTCTCCAAAGTACTGAAGAGGACAGGAGGAGCAAGAAATAGAGTAAACACCAGGAGCATCTATAGAGGGA
This sequence comes from Cherax destructor, assembly GCA_009830355.1. Taxonomy (NCBI): domain Eukaryota; kingdom Metazoa; phylum Arthropoda; class Malacostraca; order Decapoda; family Parastacidae; genus Cherax; species Cherax destructor. The sequence continues at coordinate 48,182 of WNWK01009621.1, read as the reverse complement.
GGAGAGGTATGAACTAAATTGGTGCGAAGAGTGTTAGTCTGGCGAAAAGTAAGTTTGATGTCTAAGGGGCGGAGAGAGTTGTTGAGAATAGAAAGACTGGAAATGTAGAGAAGGCAGAGGACAGGAGAGTTCCCAGGAGTAGAGAGTTTGGGAGAGAAGAAAGTCCGTTTAACACGTGAGAAGGGTAGCCAAGACGGAAAAATGAAATATGAAGAGTGGAAATTTCTGATTCAAGGAACTGAGGATCACAGATGCGGAGAGCACGGAGAAAGAGGGAGATAAGAACACTGTTCTTGACAGAGGAAGCATGATAAGAAAAGTAGTGAATGTACATGCCACTGTGCATAGGCTTGTGGTACACGGAAAAGGCAAAACCTGTAACTGAGCGGTGGACATGAACATCAAGGAAAGGAAGCAAAGAATTAGATTCCCATTCAGCTTTAAACTTAATGGAAGGGGTAAGATTATTAAGAGCATCAAGAAATGGTTGGAAGAGACTAGAGTCATGAGGCCAAAGAGCAAAGCTGTCATCTTCATAGCGGAGTCAGAGTGAAGGGCGCACATCAACAGAAGGAAGAACAGTCTCGAAGTATAGCAAGAAAAGATTAGCAAGAATGTGCGGGTTATTTGTGTATATACCTGGAGGGAGTTTCAGGTATATGCCCCGCATATACCTCCGCATCCCGGTCCATGACCAAGCCCTGCAGTAGATTAGTCTGATCAACCAGGCTCTTACTGACGTACAAACTACAGCTTGGCTGGTCAGGTACTGACTTTAAGTGCCTGTTCAGCTCCATCTGGAAGACATCCAGGGGTCTCTTGGTAATTCCTCTTATGTATGCTGGGAGGAAGTAGAACAGTCTTGGGCCCCTGACACTTAGTGTGTTGTCTCTTAGTGTACTTCTGGAATCCCTGCTTCTCATTGGTGGGTTGTTGTACCGCCTTCCGAGTCTTTTGCTTTCGAACTGAGTAATTTCCTTGTGCAGATTTGGGACTAAACTTTCTAGGATTTTCCTGGTGTATATTATGATGTATCTTTCTTGCCTGCGTTCCAAGGAGTACAGGTCAAGGTAATTCAACCGTTCCCAGTAAATTTTTTATATTTTATTTAAAACTTTACAGTACATAAAATAATGAATAATAAAAAACACAGGAAACAAACCGTCAATTGATATACATATATATATATAATACATAGATACGTAGAGAAAACTTATCTAACCTTGACAATATTATAATAACCGATACTAATACTCTGCAACCCCACCAAAAAAAAAAAGAAACTATAAGCGCCTGCAATAACTACACTATACGTATATACTGAACTTCAACCATAAGAGAGGAAGCGTATTTTCGTACGTTTGCACTGACACAGGTTATACATTAAGGCTTTATGAACCGGCATTACAACGGTAACTGAAACACATATACTTTGCAACTCTGCAAAGATATATGATAGCACCAAATGTCATCCTAACACCGTCATTCATTCAACACAAGATATGCCTTATCACAAAATATTCGCAGTTCTAAACATTATCCTTCAACTCTATAACATTAGACATACAACAGGTCATGCCAACAAAGTGAACTTGAAAATATAAGTAATATAAAATACAATATACTCATCAAACTCCTCACAAGTTAAACTATACCCACTTTCAGGTGACTGAACAATATCAATACCTCATTTAATTACACCTTAGATAAGGGTGTATTATTAGTGAGTTTGTAAAGACATGTTACGACCAAATAATTCAGAACTGGCATTTTGGTTAACTTCATATGCATATGGCGTTCATAGCTCAATTCCAAATACCTTGATTTGAAAATATAATGGATATACAAAACTATATATCAACATTACATTTGATTGATGAAGATTTATATGTCATGGTCCTCACACACGCAGACTGTGCAATGAAATCCTAAGGTAATAAGCACAATCCCAACAATATTGCATTGTACCTTCCTTACACTTTCCCGCACCCACACACAATTATTACTCCCACACCAATCTGCACACGCAAAACACATACGACAGACAAGTCCTTTTACGTTTTCACGTCGTACAAATGCCATAAATCCGCAACATAAAAACTACGATACGTATAAGGAAAACTGTGCTTCCAATGATTCCCAAACAACAACTGATTCCTACACTTCGTTCAATTCATTACTGCTATGATACCGTGTACTCTCTCAATTGTCCCCGCTGTTCGGAGTACCCATGAAATATGAATAAAATCTGACACTAACACCCCCAGTGTCCTTTCGACAGCATGCGGGACCCCCCCCACATCTAAACTAAGGATACGTAAGGGAGACAAAACCCACACCCACCCACCTAATAAGTCTACCGAACCAACAGCGCACGGCTTCTAAACGCTCGCAAAAATAAATTGCATGAAATACAGTTTCTTAGATCTCAAACCGCAGCATACACAAAACGGAACCCGACGGCAAGATATTAAGAAAGAATTTATACACCGTTTCACGAATGACAGGTCGCAAAGGTAGATCCACCAGACGATTCCAAATATCTGCCCAAGCGTACAACGGAAACTGAATACAGACCGGCGCCACGTCAGCTTCCACAGTCGACCGAACTAAAATACGCAATTTACATGCTCGCAGATTGGGAACTACAGTAAGCACACGCAACATATCCATGCTAATCTGGCGATCACGCCCCTTGAGACACTCACACAGGTATTGATACGTCTCACTAACTGGATTACCTGCCACTCGCAGGTATTGCACATATGTATGCTTGACAAAAAGAGCAAGCATTGATGCATGAAAATCTAATAATCCCCAACCCCCCTTGCGAACACTTAAACTAAGCATGCTGCAACATAACCAGCAACAACAACTTCCCCAGATGGTCAACGTTATCAAAGGCGACCGTCCAGTCTAACGCCAAAATGCCTACCCCCTCCCCCACCCATTTGGTGGTGGAAAACAAAATCACCAATAACTTTTTGCCCTAAAAACAGCGATCGCTCCCGGATACCAGCATGGCCCGGGTGTAAAACCTTCTCTAAGAGAGGTTTAAGTCGATTGCACAAAAATTTTGCATATAATTTATAATCAGCGTTTAACAGGATAATCGCCCTGTAATCATGTATATCAGTACATTTGGTTTTTTTCGGAACGAGGACCACAATACCCTCTCGCTGAGACCTACTTAAACGACCCTGATTTTTCATACTATTTAATAACCGAACAAGAAACCCACGTAACTCGCCCCAGAATTCCAAATAAAATTCACATGGCAACCCGTCTGACCCCGGCGACTTTACTGTTTTCATGTCCTGAAATGTTGTCCTTATTTCATCAGCACTAATAGGCCCCATAGCACATAGTTGATCATTCCCCATTAATTTACAAGTATCCATGACTGGACGACGTCCATGGCAACAGTACGATCTCGACTACCACTAAATGTATCACGGTAAACTATGTCAGCATAAAGACTCATACGATCGGTATTTGTTATTGTCGTACCCGACGGGAAGGACTCAACCCCATCTCGCACTGTAAAACTCATTATATTTAACGCCCGACAATGCTGACTTTGTTCACGTAGAACATACGCAGATGGTCGGTCACCCCAAAGTACTTCATCAATACCGGCCATAATTCGCGCCCCGTGAAACAACTGATTTTGTAGATCCGATATTTCCGCTTTCAGGCCGGCAATGATGGCCATGGATACTCTGCACGTGGCTCGTAACATGCACGCAATTGATGTCGCAAAAAATTTAACTTCCCATACAGCAACTGTATCGCTTCTTTACTCACCTCCCGAAAAAGATTTAATACTGGGTTTACCCCTGACATCTCACCACTCTAGAATATCTACGACTCCCATCCCATTGTTCCATATATGAGACCACATCCGACCAAATAAATCATGAATTTCATCCCCTTTTAAAAGACTAACATTTAATTTCCAAAACCGAGGAACAAATTGTGGCAAACCAGCCCAAGAGAGACGTACCAATATCGCACAATTATCAGTAAAATGTTCATCACATGTCTGGACACTCTGTATATCAATTGCACGCGCTACATAAACCCTATCAAGTCATGCTGCGTAACCCTGTCTGACGAAAGTTAAATCCACCCCACCAACCACATCACCTCCCACGTCACGCAACGCAACCCCGTGCAAGATATCACCCAAAAGTTCAGAATAAAACCCACTACCCCGCGGTTCCACATCCTGACGTCGTGTAATGCAATTCCAGTCACCTCCCATGAGGGTTACCATGGGTAGTGACCGGAAATGATACACAAGCGTCTCCTGATAAAACTGATTTTTCGTATTCGCATCCCCCACCGCAGGTCCATATACACTAATGAATCGAACGCTCATCATGCCCCACCACCCTTCAACGCGCACTAACCGACAATCAGACGCAACCTCCCAATGACGTAACCGAAAAGGACTGTTCTCTCGTATCAACACCGCCACACCACCCTTCAACATCGGACTATTTACACCATACACAACGTACTCTCATATCTTCAATTCACTCACATCCAGATAATTGTATTCTTGAACAAACACAACATCAGGTCTAAAATGACTGGAGACTCCCCACCCTATCATCATCTTCAAACCCATTAGCCGCAATGGCGGCCCACACCTTTTTTTCAGGTCATTAACCTGGTGTCAGTTCGTTATCACTACTTGAATTCCCTGCTGCCCGCTTACGGGAGCTCCCGTCGACGATGGTGTGGGCAGGCGCATGGACGTCCACGCTAGTAATTTCACTGTGGGTCCATCGGGAGTCGCAATCGTTGACAGTGGGCTACCAATGCCATCATCGGACGCCACTGGGGTGGATGGTGGTGCCAGGCACTCCACCACACTATATAATTCCAGAAATGATACAGGGAGCCCTAGCTCGACCTCACATGACGGAACATTATCAGTTGACGGCGCTGCTACACCGTCATCTGCAAACTTCCTCTCCATACAGGGCAATGTCACACACGCGAGTCAGGTGTAGTGACAGGTATATTGCGGAGAGGCTGTTGAGACATAGATGTCACACAGGTGCCCTCGACTACCATGGACTTAGGGGCTTGTGTAGGAGCATCTGATAGCACACGTTGGTCACCTTGTTGTCGAGAATGCCAACGATCACATTGATATGCCATGTGTCCATACGCGTTGCATAACCGACACGTCTTCCTTTGCCCCGGGTAATACACATATACCTGAGTATGGAATACTTTGAGGACAACAAAAGATGGGATGGGCATTTTGATGGACATTTTCACAGAAAATGACCCATCAGGTTTACCTTCAAATGGTCCATGGCCCCATACACCTGCATAAGTCTGGTGGATCGTCCCAAATTTGGTGAAGGCCTTATGGATTGCATACTCATCAGCTTCGAAAGGGATATTTCGAAGTTTGGCCCACATGTAAGTGTGGGACACGTCCCGAAGACACACTGCCACATTTGGGGTCACCTGACAACGTATATCTTGAAATCGTTGAACGACATCTTCATACACCGTAGTAGTCGTGAACTTGACGAACACCCAGGAAGCACCGTTTATGGAAACGCCATAGATTTCATCATTGGACATCTTATATGTGTCTCACAGGATTTGGAGTAGGAGGACATCAGCATTATGATCCAACAAACATCCCTGCAATAGCTCCACACAAATGGTGTTAATCCGTCACTGGTTGCTCTCCATCTTGTAGGGTAATGTCAATTTTCACCACCAGAGGGCCAAGTGTGGAGCAGACAACTGCACACCTCGACACCTGGGAGGCAACTGTACTTGCAGTGAAAGTTCTCTGTATATTTTCCAGGTCTACAATTTCGCCTGCCTTGAAAGGATAAGTTAGTGTACATCAGTTCTCAAGCGTAGAGAAAACAAGTGATTTGAAGAGAACCATCATGGGCTTTGGCATCGCTAGTATTGAAGGTTTTCATTATCCATCCTATCATTTTCACAGATGTGGTAGAGACTGTGAGCGAAAAGTTCATTAGATAGGAGTGGAGGAAGTATGAATGAATAGTGGTGGTAGCTTGTTGGGCAGTCTGCTGGTTTAGTTAGGTTGGGTGCATAGTTCCTGCTACCCCCCTTCTCCCACCAGCACCCGGTGGGAGGTGACGAGTGTGTCTCCGACCTATGGTTAGTCACTTGACTTGCGGCTCCCATCAAATCTATAAGAATTCGTACCACTCCTGTATAAGTTATATGTTTTGGATTAAATTAGTTTCAATAAGAGCTTCTCTCATTTCTAGGGTTATAGACTCCAATTTATTCCTGCCATGATTTGAATTTACGTAGTGTTATGTCATGTTTTAATCCTCACCATTTATTTTAAAGGCTGTACGCCTATCGTGTGAGTGATTTCTAGATATGTGTGTAACTTTGTGTTTTCTTTATTTTAACCTTGACTGTCAGCTCGGGTTAATCGACACAGACGAGATACCTAGGGCAGCATAGATCTTAACAAGACCTTGAGAGTAAATCTAACCCATCTACCTACACTGGTCCCCTCCAATCGCAGCCAACACACCAACTACACACCATTCTAGCAGCCATCCCTCAGTTATAACTTGACCACCATTTCATGGTGTTTTTTTACTGGCGACTCAACTGCTTAACAAGTGTTGTGGTGGTCAGAAGATAACAGTCAACCTATGTTCGTCAGAATCAATGCTAGTGTTGAGGACACTGTCTTCTGTTTCAAGTCACTTCCACCTGTGACCCCCCCATCAACAATGGCTCGAAGTTCCAAACCATTCTCCACTACGTCATTGTGAACTTATTAGCTTTGAATCAATAATTATTTATTTCATTTTTCCTTCAAGTAGGATTAATTTCATATTTAAGTATTTTATATTCTTTATTGATTTTACTTATTAATAATTTTTTTTATCTTATTATGTTATTATTGATTTTTCAATCTTTTTATTTCCATGAGACTTAACCTGCCTTATCAAATACTCTTTGAGGGTCTGATAGGGCTGCGTGAACCTTCAGAGACATTGTTGTGGTCTTTGAAAGTGAGATTCTCTGACATCACTCCCAGGTCTGGAGATAAAGAACTTTATCCAGTGATGTAAAATGGGGCATTCGCCGCCTGGCCTCTGCACTGAGTGGTTCTCTTGCTGCTGACTCCTGGCAGCCGACGAGCGAGTTACTTATTTTCAGCAATATGGCGTCTGGGGGAAGGAGGAGGATCAACACGGTGTGTGTTGAGGTCTTACAGGGAGCAGTGTACCCGGACAACACGACTGTTTTGTTGCCTGCCATTCTTCGCGATGCATATGGCATTCATGCTGAGGAATTGCAAGGTATATCGCTGAATGGTGCATACTGCATCTTTGCCAAGTTTGCAACGGTGGCGGCATACGAGAGGGTCATGGATGGCTTTCAGGATAAACGAATGGTGATCAACACTGGATTGGAGGTATCCTTGAGGGATGTCTCTCGATATTATACCTTTATTCGAGTTCGCAATGTCCCATTTGAAGTTGATGATGTGGATATTCGTCAGGCGTTCCAGCAATTTGGAGTGGTCCATACGGCTGTGATAGGAAAATGGACCGACTGAATTGACGCAGGATTACAAGAAGGGTCATATTCCCTTAAAATGACTCTACGAAGGCCTATACCTTCTTATGTTGTCCTTGATGAATTTAGGACTCAAGTCTATGTTACATACGCCGGTCAACAATGAACCTGTAGACTATGCGGGGCGTATGATCATGTTGCAGCTGCTTGTGGGAGGAGGAAGGACCGCCGTTAGGAAGAACGAATGGAGGAAACGGTGGTGGACAAGGCAGAGTGTGTGGTACCAGTACCACCTAGTGGAGGACAAGGTACAAGGTGGAGTGATGAGGTGGACGAGCAAGGCGTCACCTGTGAGACTCTGCCTGAGGGCTCGGGTGCAGAAAAGCCAGGGGGGGGGGTTGCAACTGTGGATGAGGGGATTTTGCAGGGGGACTTGCCTCCTGTTTTGCAAGATGCCCTCAGAGATTTCCTTGGCACGCCCGGGGAGGAGTTCCCTTTAGAGCCTGGTGATGGGCATGTGGAGCTACCTGGGGAGGGTGGGTTTATGTCACATGACGGGGAATCTAACCTGGTGGTGCAGGATGTAGTGGCTGTAGCACACAGGCAGAATGAACAGTTGGAAAATGTGGCTATGGAACCTAGTGGTGATTACCGTAAAAGGCCTGTGGGTGCGTCCGATGAGGACGTGATCACACCTGCGCAGCGAGTTTGTACAAAGGCATGGGTAGATGTGGCCCGCAGGGGACAGGGTGGGGTGTCAGGAAGAGAAGGGCCTAAACGTGGTCAGGGGGTGAAGGAGAAGGGATGAGGAGCGCCAAAAATCCAGAGGTTTTGAGGAAAACCCCCTATGTTGTCTTCAGAAGTCTCACCATAAATGTTAACGGCCTTCGGGCCGAGGTGAAACAACGATGGCTCGAGGTGACTATGCGACGTTTTCTGGTATATAATTGTTTTGTACAAGAACATAATTTCAGGTGTGCGAGGGATTTGTGTTTGAATGGGTACCGAGTGTATGCGGGTGGTTCAGGGAAATTAAAGGGAGGGGCTGCTGTGGTAATGAGCGAGGTCAGTCCTTTTAAGTTATTAGCGTGGGAAGCGGGTGTGGAAGGTAGGGTGGACGGGGTGTGGGGAGACGTGCGCGTGAGTTTTATAAGTGTGTATATGCCGGCGGATTAATGCAGACGTACTAAAGAACGTTTCGTGAAGGGCGTACTGATGTATCATTTGAGAGGACTGCCTGAGGTAACTATTATAGGAGAAGACTGGAACTGTGTAATAAGGGGTAAGGATGTAGAGCCCAGGGGAGCGGGCTGTGTCCTGGGGGTGTTGAGGGAGGTATTAGGAGACGCCAGGGTGATGGATGTAGTTAGGGGAGGAGGATGGTGTGTGGAGCACATGTTCGTGAGGCGGGGATATCAGATAGGATTTATGTAACTAAGGCGATACAGGTTGGTAGGGTAGAAGCTATGAACATAGGATATTCTGACCATAGGGGTGTGTTGGCGGATGTCAGCTGGGAAGGAAGGATTAAAAGGTATGATAGCTATTGGAAATTGAATGTAAGTTTACTGCAAGGAGTTGGTGAGGGAGAGAGTTTTGCTGCATGGTGGCAGGGGCAATGGGAGCAAGGTCAGCATGCGGGGTACTTACTGGGTTGGTGGGAAATGTGGGCAAAGCCGTGTATCAGAAAGTATTATACAAAAATTGGCAGGGAGAATTGGGAAAAATTCAGATTGCAGAGGTACTTGGAGGGTCAACTGGAGGATTGTTACAAAAGGGGAGGGAATTCTAGGGTGGATGAGATGGGAATTCTGAAAGGTCGTCTGCAAGATTTGCAGAATGAAAGATTTAATACGACACGAGTGAAAGGAGGGCTAGAGAAGGTCTTATGGGGCGACAGGCCATCGGCCTGTGTGCTCCGACGTTTTAGGAAGCGGCAAAGGGACACAACTATGATGACATTGGAGGTGTGTCAGGAGTTGGGGGGAATAGGGGGGACAATTGCTAAGAACTATGGAAGGAATAAGTAACTATGTGGATCACTGGGTTAAAGAGTATTTGCAGGAGGAAGAGGGGGGTGAGGGAAAGGGCAGTAATAGGGGAGGGGATTAGGTGTATTGTTAGTAAGGAAGACAGGAAGGACATGGAGGGAGAGATTAGCGAGGAAGAGGTATGGGAGGCAGTGCAGGGTTTGAGCAAAGGGAAGGCCCCTGGATTAGATGGTCTCCCTAATGATTTCTATGTGCATAATTGGGAGACCCTAAGGTCTTCAATTGCATGAAGAATGGGAGGGTATTGGGAAGTATGCAGAACACTGGGGTTGTGGTTTTGGTGAAGAAAAAAGAGGAATGTAAGACGATGAAGGATTATAGATTTATTACTTTAATGTGTGCGGATTATAAGATCTTTGCTAAGTTCCTAGGTAAAAGGCTTAAAAGTGTTGGGAATGGTCTTACATAAGGGGCAATGTGGGATTCCGGGTAGAAGCATGGGCGTGGGTCATGGTCAAATTATGGATTTTATTGAGAGTGGTGAAGGGGGGGGTGTTGGGTATCGATTGGAGTGCCGCTTATGATAGTGTAGAAAGGAGTATGTTGTATGATATCATGAGGCGGCAGGGTTTTGGGGATGAATTAGTAGGCTGGGTAGAGACTCTGTGTGGGCGAGCCAGGGTTAGGGTACAGGTAAATGGTAGGATAGGATAGGAGGTGCCTATGGATAAGGGATTGAGACAGGGATGCCCTTTGTCCCAAGTCTTGTTTGCATGCTTGCAAAGATCCCTTTTATCGTTTAGTTTCAGGAGGGGTGGCTGAGGGGAAGGGGGGATGAAGGGATTGTTGGATATGTGGATGATACCATGGTACTAGTGAGAGCTGTAGAGGAGTTAGAGAATGTGGGGAGAATTGTAGAGATTTTTGGGAAGGCTACTGGGATGAAAGTAAACTATGCGAAATCTAAATTGTTGGAGGTAGGTGGGTGGGTAGGGGGGAGGGAAGGGGGTGGGCAACGGTGGAGCAGGTGAAGATTTGTGGGGTGGTGTACCAGGCGAGTCTGGTGGAGGCCCGTGCGGTTAATGCAGGGATGGTAGTGAGGGAGGCAATTAAGCGCATGGGTGGTTGGTAGCCTGGGGACGTCACATTGCATCAGAGGGTGGTGATTGTCAACTCCTTAATGTTTAGTAAACTGTGGCATGTGGTGGCGGTGTTCCCCATTATTTTTGAGGATGTAAGGGAATTGCAAAGAAGGGTCTTACATTATATATGGGGTTATGGGAGGGCGTGGTTAAGTAAGGAAGTGGTAATGACGAGGGTACGTCAAGGAGGTTTGGGGCTTATCCCATTAGCAAGGCGTCTGCAGTGTGTTTATACTAAGCATCGATACTTCAGGGTGGGTGGGGTGCGGGGAGAAGAGTGGGATTAGTTATGGAAGATGTCAGAAGGTGGTGGAAGAGGAATGATCTGAGGGAGTGTGAGGGAATGTTGAGGCGGATCATGGTGGTTAGGGAGCCGAGAAGGATCTCAGCGAGTCTCCTGGGCAGGGGGGGTGAGGGGGGAGGTGCTGCAGGGGGCAGTGATATACCCAGTGTATGATTGGAAGGGTATATGGAAAGGATTAAGGAAGTTGTGGCTTAAACCCAGAGTACGTGAATTTTTGTATAGGTTTCTAATGGGGATCATTGCATCGAAGGCAATTTTGTTCCGCATGGGGATAGGGAAGGGAGGGCTGTGCGATATATGCGGGGAGGAGTATACGGCGTACCATGCAGTATATTTTTGTCCTTTATTGAGCGTAGTGCGTGAATGGTTTGGGAAGGTGGTACGCAGGGTGGGGGGGAGAGGGCTTTCGACCTTGCGGGCCTTAAGCTTTGATGTAGGAGGGGTGGGAGAGAAGGTGAGATGGGCAGTCTTGTATCTGGTGGCAGACTACTTGTGTGTGTCATGGGGAATGAGGGGAAGTCGGGGGAGTGTAGAATCAAGGCTTTGGCTGCTGTGTTTTATAGGACAAAATGTAGAAATAGGGATCTTTATGGTCGGAGGTGGGATTCAGCTTTTTCTGTGGGTTATAGGGAGTTGTCGGTGGGTGGGTTACTAGAGCTGTGAGGGGAGGGTTTTAAAAGAACTGGTTGGTGACAGGGAGGGGGTGTATACATGGAGGCGTATGAATGAAGGGGAGGGGAGGGGGGTGACAGTGGACTTTGCGGGCGTATGACACATGACGGAGGAATGCGAGGTATGTGTGGTATGACGGGAGATGGGGAGGGGGGAACCCCTATGGAGAATAGGTGTCAGGGGTAACCGTAGGGGCTTTTTTTCATAACCTACTGGATTTGGTGATGTATAGTTATAGGTGTAGCATGTTCCCATTATGGTGTTTTTGTATGTGGTTCTTATATTTTAACCCACTTAGGTATGAAACGTTTTCCATTATGATGTATGTAATGCTTAGGGTGTTTCCTGAGGTGAGTTTCCTGAGGTGGGTTTCCTGAGGTGGGTTTCCTGAGGGGGGTTTCCTGAGGTGGGTTTCCTGAGGTGGGTTTCCTGAGGTGGGTTTCCTGAGGTGGGTTTCCTGAGGTGGGTTTCCTGAGGTGGGTTTCCTGAGGTGGGTTTCCTGAGGTGGGTTTCCTGAGGTGGGTTTCTCATATGTTTCAACATTGTGTCTTACCTTTAAGGAAGGCAGATATGGTTAGGTTGGTTTTGTGTTGTAAATTGTCTACCTTTGTTAGTTTGTGTTTGTGTAAATATTACTTTGCTTTATTGTGCAGGATGCTCTTTCCTTAGCTATATTAAACTGCATCCTTGGCAATGTTTACATTCCTTTACCTGTGTTCTTGTCTTGTATAAAATGTTTCTGCATTGGAGATGTGTGTACAAGTATTGTGGTATTACGTATTTATATACTTGTGAATTAGTATGTTTTTGCTTATTGTGTAACTTAATTAACGATGTTTAATGGTCAACAGTTTGTGTAGATTTGTAGGGGACGGCGCTGTTTGTACTTATTATCATGTTGTTTCAATTGTTGTGTTTTATATTGTCTTATAATTTTGTAATGTAATAAAGTTTCTTTGGGTTGCCGTCTGTACAATACAGACGTGAAAGTGCTAAACCCTCAGGTGAGGACTATTTTTGTATCTTTTGTCATATTGTCAATTTTGTTCTTTAGTGTGCTTTTTTTGTGACTTATGCCGTTCGGGGTTTATATACATCCGGTTTGTTATCCTTTTCCTGTTCATGGATGTTAAGCATTGGGTGATATGTATTTCTGATTTTGTGCATTGTATAGTATTGCTTTTGTTTGTTTTGTTAAGTAGGTAAAATGATAATCTTTTGTTTTTTTGCATTGCCAAGCAAAGGAAGGTTAGTGCTTGTAACATGACAGGTTTCCACTCTGTATGATGCTTCTGTCTTTGTCATGTGTTTTGTATTTTGTTTTTTCAATAAAATATTAAAAAAAACGGGGAATGTAAGAATACAGCAGTGACAACACTGTTATATGAGTGTTATGGTGGTTTTTAAGTGATGCAGCGAGGAGGAGACTGGCTGGAGTGCTGTCGTGTCTGAACGCAATGTGTGGTGGGAATATTATTCAGAAATTTCGCAGTTTGAAGATTAGAAAGAGATTTGGGGTTACCAAAAGAATTGTCTATAGGGATGAGACAGGGTCGTTGAGGTGATTTTGAACATTTAGAGAGGATGGAGAAAGTTAATTACTTGGAAGGTGTATGCATTTGTAGTGGAGAGGAGGGGAAAGGATCTTCTTTGAAAAAAGTTGGATGGAAGGGATAAAGGAGGTTTTGTATGAAAGGGACTTTGACTTCCAACAGGCTTATGAGAATGTTAGGTTGAAGTGAGCGGAGCCAAGAGGTTTTCATGATTAACTTGCTGTTGGCATTGAAGGAAGGTAACATTTATGAAGTTATTCAGGGAACCGATTAGTTGGACGTGAGTCCTGGAGGTGCGAAGTACAGTGCCTGCACTCTGAAGGAAGAGCCAGGATGTTACTATTTGGAGGGGCAGCTGGGCTCTTGTCAATTAGCCTCTGGTAAGACTGTGATGGAGTGATGGTGAAAATGTTTTTTGGTGGGAGACAGCTGGTGTGTTAAAAATCAACTAAAAGTATTAAATATATATAAGTAAAGTAGGTGATGGAATAAATGAAATATACTGTTATTTAAAAAAATACCTTAGAGATATAATATGAAGATATTCACAAGGCAATTACTGCTTCATTAATATATATATATATATATATATATATATATATATATATATATATATATATATATATATATATATATATAATGCAAAAAGATCACAGTAAACAGATGATATCAAAATATGCAAGACAACCACTATGAAAAAATAGAGGAATTCCTCTATTTTTCATAGTGGTTGTCTTCATATATATATATATATATATATATATATATATATATATATATATATATATATATATATATATATATATATATATATATATATATATATATATATATATATATATTAATATTTTAGTTTCAAACTGAACTCTAAGATACTTTTAATCATAATTTATAATATTAAAACTATTTAGTGCTTTGATTCTTTATCAATCTGTATAATAAAAAAAATAGTTTAATTGCGACTTTTAGTTTATTTCACTTACTTGTTTGTGATGAATTTCTTGCTGATATTTAACTAATTAAGGTCGATGCTATTTTGGTCAAATCTGGAAAAAAAAAACAATTAGAATGTTTTTTAGAATACATAAGAACAAGAAATAAAAACAATAAAAGAAAATGTTCAAAAATATGAAACTTTATAATATATTAAATTTGCATTATCTTATAGTTAATTATATTTAGAATTTGACAAATTACTCGTTTATAAACATTGTAGACGACTGCTAGAACTCGCAGGTCAGTGTGCTAACCACTGTTCAGTGCTGTCCTAAAACAGGTCAGTGTGCTAACCACTGTTCAGTGCTGGCCTAACACAGGTCAGTGTGCTAACCACTGTTCAGCGCTGGTCTAACATAGGTCAGTGTGCTAACCACTGTTCAGTGCTGGCCTAGCACAATGCATCTGGCTTCGTATATTACTTTACAATTGACCATTTTTATAAAACTATGGCGCATAGAAATATACTTAGCTGGATGAATCATGTTAACCCTCCGGGGTTAAAAATCCGAACAAAATCTTATCTTATGTAGTCCATGGGACCACACAATCCTCAAGAATGACGCACCCAGCCAAGCTAGGTGTTGTACCCGTCAGCCGAGGACACCTAGTTTGGCTGGGTGCATCATTCTTGAGGATTGTGTGGTCCCATGGACTAGATAAGATAAGATTTTATTCGGATTTTTAACCCCGGAGGGTTAGTCACCCAGGATAACCCAAGAAAGTCAGTGCGTCATCGAGGACTGTCTGTCTTATTTCCATTGGGGTCCTCAATCTTGTCCCCCAGGATGCGACACACACCAGTTGACTAACTCCCAGGTACCTATTTGCTGCTAGGTGAACAGGACAACAAGTGTAAGGAAATGCGTCGAAATTTTTCCACCCCACTGGGAATCGAACCCGGGCCCTCCGTGCGTGAAGCGAGGGCTTTAGTCACCAGGCCACCGGGGCCTAGAGCTTCATGAATTTTCGCTCACCATGAGGCGGGCCAAAGCAGCATGGGTTCGACTCTAAGGTTCTTTTGGAACAAAATTATTATTTTCTACATTAATTAACATAAATGAAAAAAATATATATCTTTAAAGGTCAACGGGTGTTGACACGAGGTGTGGGGTTAAAAGGAGAATCTAACATAGTGGGAGTTGTCACAGTTGCTCTTTGCTGATGACACTGTGACTTTTGGAGATTCTGAAAAGAAGTTGCAGAGGTTGGTGAACGAGTTTGGTAGGGTATGTAAAAGAAGGAAATTAAAAGTGAACATAGGAAAGAGTAAGGTGATGAGGATAACAAAAAAATAGGTAACGAAAGATTGGATATCAGATGGGAGGGAGAGTGTATAGAGGAGGTGAATGTTTTCAGATATTTGGGAGTGGACGTATCAGCAGATGGGTCTATGAAAGATGAGGTGAATCATAGAATTGACGAGGGGAAAAGGGTGAGTGGTGCAATGAGGAGTCTATGGAGAAAAAGAACTTTATCCATGGAAGCAAAGCGGGGAATGTATGAGAGTATAGTTATACCATCACTCTTATATGGGTGTAAAGTATGGGTAGTGAATGTTGCAACAAGGAGAAGGCTGGAGGCAGTGGAGATGTCATTACTGAGGGCAATGTATGGTGTGAATATATTGCAGGGAATCAGTAGTTTGGAGATTAGGAGAAGGTGTAGGATTACGAAAACTTTTATCCAGAGGACTGAGGAGGGGTTATTGGGCCTACATCAGGGACCTACTAGAAGACAAGGCCGTAGTCAAACATGACTTTAGTAAAGCCTTTAATCTGGTGAAAAGAGATGTGGTCTTGCCGGCCGTTCGGGATCGGTTCCCCAGTCTTTTTCTCCTCATTTCAGCTGGATACAGCAAACCCTCAATTCTTTTGTTTGGCGACCATGAAATTCCCTCATCAGAGGGTGTTCAGCAGGGTGACCCATTTGCTCCTTTTGGCTTCTGCTTGGCAGTAAGAGAACTAACTTCCAGCTTGTGCAGCGAGCTTAATATCTGGTGCCTGGATGATGGCACTATGGCAGGTACAGAAGACTCCCTGCTAGAGAATCTACAACTGGTGAAGACATCCTCTGTCCCTGCAAGTGTGAAATCATCACAATCAACCAGGAAATAATCACAGCTGTGCGAACAATCCTTCCTGAAGCCTCTACTACCACCCTGCCCAGAGCATCCTCTAGGGAGCACAGCTGGGTCATCAGGCCATCGACTCAGTCTTCAAGGACAAACTGAATGACTTGAAGAGAATGGAGGAGAGAATAAGTGATCTTGATGCCCACAAGATGTCTTACTTTGCCAAGACTTACTTCTTGAGGTGCGCGCCCTCTTTTGACAACCCAACGCTCAGCGAATATGACTCACTCCTGAGATTATCTTTAAAAACGTACTGAATCTGTCACTGGAAGATCAGAAATAGGATCAAGCAACTTCCAGATCAAGTAACTTCAAGAAGTATCCCTTTAATCCCCGTCGGGGAGGGGAATTTATAGCCTACACATCATCACCTTTACTCTTTCACGATGGTTTCGTATCGTGTAAAGATTAAACCAGCCAGTGGAGTCATAAATGACTCCACCAAACTAGCCCTTGCTGCCGCTGTAAGAACCTGCTTGCTGCCGCTGTAAGGACCTGCTTGCTGCCGCTGTAAGGACCTGCTTGCTGCCGCTGTAAGGACCTGCTTGCTGCCGCTGTAAGGACCTGCTTGCTGCCGCTGTAAGGACCTGCTTGCTGCCGCTGTAAGGACCTGCTTGCTGCCGCTGTAAGGACCTGTTTGCTGCCGCTGTAAGGACCTGTTTGCTGGTCAAATTCACAGCAATCCACTCTCTGAAGGACTCCTCTATTGTCGTCTGTACTGACGACAATGAAGCTTCAAAACTCATGGACGACACCGCAATGAAGACACTCAGTGACTGTTGCGCCCAGGGCAAGTGTGTTGCGCCCAGGGCAAGTGTGTTGCGCCCAGGGCAAGTGTGTTGCGCCCAGGGCAAGTGTGTTGCGCCCAGGGCAAGTGTGTTGCGCCCAGGGCAAGTGTGTTGCGCCCAGGGCAAGTGTGTTGCGCCCAAGGCAAGTGTGTTGCGCCCAAGGCAAGTGTGTTGCGCCCAGGGCAAGTGTGTTTCGCCTTGGCTAGCAACAAAGGAACAGAACTGATTATCCTGTTCTAAAGGAAATCATAAAGGGTTCACTTGGAAACCATTACAATGCTTCTTTCCGGTTTTTATTAAGTTTCTTAATAAATCATAGAAGGGTTTTATATTAATTCTTTATAAAGGTTGCACCGTGAAACAATACTTATCAGAAATTTACGCTGTGTTCACTTAATAAGATTGTACACTATATTCTGGCTTGATTATAATACTGAATGGCTCTAGTATCGTAAGACATTCAATTCATATTATTCAACACTTTGCTAAACTCAATCCCACCTGCGAAGGCGCCCTGTCTAGTCGATAAGGGTCACAACAAAGGCATAACATGTCACTCCTTGCCTAGACCTGTCAACAAGTCAAAATGTTATGTCAAGTGTTATGGGTGTCAGGTTCAGTTAACACCAGTTACACTGCATCGAGAGTTATTGACGACACGACTGTCAACAGTAACGACTCTCGACACAGTGACGTGTTCTACAGTAAGGGCAAATTGCGTAGCCATGACAAGTCCAGTTAATGCAAAAGTAGCGACTCTCATCGCAGAGATAAGTCTCATCGCCACGATTCTCGGAGAGATCTCTCCTCTGAAGGCTACTGAGAATTCCACACAAGGCCAGGACGCACGAGTGTGGAGCCATGAGACCGCGGAAATAGGTTTTCCAACAGGAACTCCTCAGATCACCACAAAACAGATAGTTACCCTTGATAAGTGGCTGTACAACGTCCCTGTCCGGAATCCGTTGGATGTTGTGACTGAGAACGTACTTTCCGACAGGCTTGACGTTACGCAGACATCCGCCTTGACGCTTGTCATCGCCCTGTACAGACCAATGACTTGATCGACGTGGAGGACATCCGCCGTCTCCACATACACACTAACACCTTGTTAAGCCCTCTTGTTGGGGCTACTCTGCTTAACAAAGAAGTGAAACTGTTACTCAACACAGGAACTAGTCTATTTTTGTAACACAGCGTTACTGGCATCTACATGAACCGAACCTTCTTAGATTGAGTCTCTTAGTGGCGTTTCCTGTGTATCTCTTAAAGTTGCTGTTCGTAATAAGGGTTAAACATGACTCACGAAATCGTAATGACACGATTGCAAACAAACCATACCACGGGTGGGGTTCGAACCCGCGGTCAGAGAGTCTCAGAACTCCAGACCGTCGCGTAAGCCACTGAGACTCTCTGACCGCGGGTTCGAACCCCACCCGTGGTATGGTTAATAAGGGTTAAAGTTTTGCCTTAGACAACATAACGTACCCTAGTGACCTCCTGATTCTTCTAAAACCATGGGAAAGAAGTTTATCACTATCTAGCCCAAAAGGTGAAAGGTTCTGATCAAAGACTTTAGTATACCTAGACATAAGGTCACGTGACACTCTATAAACGAATATGTGCAGTGGCCAGAGTCCCTAGAAGCTGATCATTTCAGAAGTAGCCGCCCCAGCAACATCCACACCAATTCACCAGTGTCTCGCCCTAGAGCTTGTTCCACGCAGAGTGGAACTGGGAGAAAGCAGCAAGAAATCGCCCAGGCAAACCTTTATTCCAGCTCTCGATCTGCTCACGGCGAAGACGTTTCCAAGCCTGAAGAACTGATTCTGTCTGTAGGAGAGTGAAAGTGCCAAGTCACGGCTTAAGTGAGCTTGATTGCGGCAAGTACAGTGCTTGATATCATGCAGGAAGCTAAATCATTAACAGCAGTTTCGGTGATCGTAAACTGATCTTTCGATAGGGATCATGTGCATGTTGATAATGATTCCTGCAGTGTCAAAGGTGTTTGTGTCGAACCATCCTTGCACATCATAAGCCACGGTAAGTTCACTGTCTAACAACGCTATTCGACTTGGTCACCTGTACTCTGTTAATTGACCAAGAAGGATAACGATGTGTCTACCCAGCTGCATGTGAGTGTAAACGATTTGGAAATCAACCAAGGAATCGTGTGTCAGGTAACCAAACTACCAGAGTCAGGTCCCTTATATCCACTGTCCTGATGTTGATCCATGAAGTCCCAGGCGCAACGAATCCTACGAAGGATCACAATTTTAAACATGGACTAAAGAACTTCTGACCCTAGACACATAGGCAAACATTATTATTTTTAAATTAGACACATATGCAACATTTGGGTATCTTTATCTCCTCAATAAAGATACCCAAATGTTGCATATGTGTCTAATTTAAAACTTGTCGGTTCTCTGAACCATTCATCTATAAACATTATTATGCGTCATGTATGTCCTAATGTCTCTTGTCTGATAATGGCACAGACTGTCTGGCCTCCTCAAGAATGATGTTCGAATTCCAGTAGACTGTTGATTAGGAATGAACATTCACTAGGCTCAAGTGTAAATTGTCGCCAGCCTCGTCCTCAAGTTCCATGACTTCTCTAAAAAAATTCACATTGATGAATGATGGCGGCAAATTTGTCGTTTGTGGCATCTTGCCAGAGGAAGCTCATGGGGAAGCAACAGTCAGTAGACTGTGCTGGCAGGGTTCTTTCTTGGGCAGAACACAATTATCAGTGAGCAAGTTGAGGCTCTCGCTATAGTTTAGGCTTGGTCACTTCAGGGATATAATTTATCAGAACCCATTGTTTTTCTAGCATGCAAAAAGATTTAGACAGATCTACATAATATCACAAGTTGTAGAAGTGAAGCCTAATCTGAACCCTAGAGCTGCCTGCTGATCACTACTAAATTCCTCTCCGCAGATTTATAACAAAATCTTAGTTGTAGGAACTTTGCTCCTACAACTAATTAGCTTAATTATAGAGATCTAAGTATTTTTTTCTTTGCATGCTTGAATAAACACAGGGACTTTACACATGAACTATTTAATATTTGTAAAGGGAGGGTTCAAAGAACTCAGTAACGATTACAATTTGCATCTCACGAAAGCAGATAAATGTTAGTCGTTAAAATATAATATTTTAGTTAAAAAATAATATTTTAGTTAAGGTGGAGTATTCAGATAAGATAAACCATTTACTGAGTGATCATCAGACTCAGGAGCCACTCAAACAACTCCCTTGATCAGGTCCGTTGCCATTTTATCAAACTCCTAGAAACGTTATTGAAGGGAAACGATGAATCAATTCAACAATTATCAGCCAGGTGGGCAGGTGGTGAGCTTGGCTGCATATAAACTATCTAAACTGACAGATAAACTCTTAACTCCGGCCGTAGGATAGACTTCGGATGCGCATATTAATAATAATGAGGACATAGAGAGACATCAAAATTTTAATGTTTCACATGACTTTGTTCTCGGGGTTTTTGACAACATTGTTCACCAGAGTTCCTGCACGAAACTAATCTAAGTACTACGCCATTAATGTAATCAATAATTAAACTGTTACAGACCGTAAGTCTGTATTTGAAAGTAAATATTCTGCTTAAAAAACAAGGTATGGCTTAGAGAAGTGAACCCTCCCCTTAATAAGTAACTTGTTAAGGAAATGCTGATTATGTTCTCTGTCTATGACCGAGAGATCAAAATACTGATGAGTCCTTACCTAGATATAAAGTCATTATCTAGACATAAAGTCCTTACCTTGACAAAGTCTTTACCTAGACATAAAGTCCTTACCTAGACATAAAGTTCTTACCTAGACATAAAGTACTTACCTAGACAAAAAGTCTTTACCTAGACGTAAAGTCCTTACCTAGACATAAAGTCCTTACCAAGATATAAAGTCCTTACCTAGACATAAAGTCCCCACCTAGACATAAAGTCCTTACCTAGACAAAGTCCTTACCTAGACATAAAGTCCTTACCTAGACATAAAGTCCTTACCTAGACATAAAGTCCTTACCTAGACATAAAGTCCTTACCTAGACAAAGTCTTTATCTAGACATAAAGTCCTTACCTAGACATAAAGTCCTTACCTAGACATAAAGTCCTTACCTAGACATAAAGTCCTTACCTAGACATAAAGTCTTTACCTTGACATAAAGTCCTTACCTAAACATAAAGTCTTTACCTAGACATAATGTCCTTACCTAGACATAAAGTACTTACCTAGACATAAAGTCATTACCTAGACATAAAGACCTTACCTAGACATAACGACCTTACCTAGACATAAAGTCCTTACCTAGAAATAAAGACCTTACCTAGACATAACGACCTTACCTAGACATAAAGTCGTTACCTAGAAATAAAGACCTTACCTAGACATAAAGACCTTACCTAGACATAAAGTCCTTACCTAGAAATAAAGACCTTACCTAGACATAAAGACCTTACCTTGACATAAAGTCCTTATCTAGACATAAAGTCCTTATCTAGACATAAAGTCTTTACCTTGACATAAAGTCCTTACCTAAACATAAAGTCTTTACCTAGACATAATGTCCTTACCTAGACATAAAGTACTTACCTAGACATAAAGTCATTACCTAGACATAAAGACCTTACCTAGACATAACGACCTTACCTAGACATAAAGTCCTTACCTAGAAATAAAGACCTTACCTAGACATAACGACCTTACCTAGACATAAAGTCCTTACCTAGAAATAAAGACCTTACCTAGACATAAAGACCTTACCTAGACATAAAGTCCTTACCTAGACATAAAGACCTTACCTAGACATAAAGACCTTACCTAGACATAAAGTCCTTACCTAGACATAAAGTCCTTACCTAGACATAAAGTCTTTACCTTGACATAAAGTCCTTACCTAAACATAAAGTCTTTACATAGACATAATGTCCTTACCTAGACATAAAGTACTTACCTAGACATAAAGTCATTACCTAGACATAAAGACCATACCTAGACATAACGACCTTACCTAGACATAAAGTCCTTACCTAGAAATAAAGACCTTACCTAGACATAACGACCTTACCTAGACATAAAGTCCTTACCTAGAAATAAAGACCTTACCTAGACATAAAGACCTTACCTAGACATAAAGACCTTACCTAGATATAAAGTCCTTACCTAGACATAAAGACCTTACCTAGATATAAAGTCCTTACCTAGACATAAAGACCTTACCTCAACATCTGGGAATGGAGGGTCAGACAGTGTTGTAAACACTGGTATAGGAACATCTTCCCTGTGTGGCACAGGTCTCCTTGCTGACTCCACATCAGGATATTCCCATTTGACTTTCTTGTATCGACTGAAACCTTCACATTGACCATACAGAATAACATTCATTGTGGTGGGTTTTCGGTTCTCTCCACACCATAGTCACACCCAAGTCTAAACTTTTCTGTAGTTTTCTACACAGGTTTTGCAAACCATATGGGGAGCCCAAGACTTGTCTTGTTCTCCAAGCGCCACTCCAAAATAAGCAAGATAACCTTGTTTTACAAAATTTATGATGTTTTTCCTTTGTTTTGCCAAGAGTATTCGCCACAAATGTAGCAAAATACACTGGGATTGTTTAAGCAGACTTTTCATGATGTACTCAGGTTTCTATGGAAAAAAAATGAAATAATATTGACACAGTCATTGTCGATACCACTTCTTTCGTTAAATATTAAATCAGTGAAAAATATAATTCTGATGTTCATTAAAAGTGCCTGTATATAAAAATAGTCACTATATATAAATATACACGAGATAGGTATGCAGTATCTTATAAACTAGAACCAATTTGAAAAACCTGCTATTTTTTAAGTCACCTACTCCAAAATACCCTAAATACGTTCAGATATCTTTGTTAACGATTTTTTTTTTTTGTTGACCAATGATAATTCTTGCTGAAACAGTGATTTCACAGTGGGGACAATGGTGCCCTGGTTTCCGTGGTGATAGTGCTTTGTTTTTTTCTGGAAAGGTGCCTTGTTAAGTGCTTGAGCAGTGTCACCATCCCTGAGAGCAGCTGTACCTTTGCTGGGATTATCATGATTGCTCACACCGTGTTGACTTCTTCAATATTTTTTTTGCTAACCTGGACTCTGATTTTCGCACTGTCAGTGGAACAATTAGGGGACTCTGCCTCTTCCACTTTACTGTTGATGGGAAAGACGAATGAAGATGTCAGCTGTGTGGGAATTTCTGAACGATTTGATAAAGACTGAGGTCAGCGACTCGCAATCGCTTGCCAGCACCGCGAGGCGGAGTCAAGAAAGTAGCAAGTTTTGTTAACAAAAGTAGCAAAGTAGCCAGTTTTACTAACAAAAGTAGCAAAGTAGCCAGTTTTACTAACAAAAGTAGCAAAGTAGCAAGTTTTGCTAACAAAAGTAGCAAAGTAGCAAGCTTTGCTAACAAAAGTAGCAAAGTAGCAAGCTTTGCTAACAAAAGTAGCAAAGTAGCCAGCTTTGCTAACAAAGCTTTCACAGGATTTTTTCCCCAAGGCGAAAGAAATATGTTTAAGCTTAAATGCTCTTTACAACGTCTCTAAGTTCAAAGATGTTATAACTTTTGAATAACAGTTCTATGTAGTCTACAAATATAACTGTCATATCTATAATGGTATGTATATTGGGTAGATCTATTACAACAAATTAACTGCTAGCAAAACAGAATAGGAAAAAGTCAGCCCAAAGATATATCTAATCGCCGTCAACATGTCATAATACATAAGATATTACGTTGTACTTGTGGACAGTACACATACAAAAAACAATGAAATTATATGTATACCTTTTAATTAATATAAGATTCTAATGCGCTCATTTGTCAACTAAACTACTGTACGTCCAGGAATGTTGTAGGAGGTTCTAGGTAGTCCAGGAAGGTTGTAGAAGGTTCTAGGTAGTCCAGGAAGGTTGTAGAAGGTTCTAGGTAGTCCAGGAAGGTTGTAGAAGGTTCTAGGTAGTCCAGGAAAGTTGTAGAAGGTTCTAGGTAGTCCAGGAAGGTTGTAGAAGGTTCTAGGTAGTCCAGGAAGGTTGTAGAAGGTTCTAGGTAGTCCAGGAAGGTTGTAGAAGGTTCTAGGTAGTCCAGGAAGGTTGTAAAATGTTCTAGGTAGTCCAGGAAGGTTGTAGAAGGTTCTAGGTAGTCCAGGAAGGTTGTAGAAGGTTCTAGGTAGTCCAGGAAGGTTGTAGAAGGTTCTAGGTAGTCCAGGAAGGTTGAAGAAGGTTCTAGGTAGTTCAGGAAGGTTGTAGAATTTTCTAGGTAGTCCAGGAAGGTTGTAGAAGGTTCTAGGTAGTCCAGGAAGGTTGTAGAAGGTTCTAGGTAGTCCAGGAAGGTTGTAGAAGGTTCTAGGTAGTCCAGGAAGGTTGTAGAAGGTTCTAGGTAGTCCAGGAAGGTTGTAGAAGGTTCTAGGTAGTCCAGGAAGGTTGCAGAAGCTTCTAGGTAGTCCAGGAAGGTTGTAGAAGGTTCTAGGTAGTCCAGGAAGGTTGTAGAAGGTTCTAGGTAGTTCAGGAAGGTTGTAGCAGGATCTAGGTAGTCCAGGAAGGTTGTAGAAGGTTCTAGGTAGTCCAGGAAGGTTGTAGAAGGTTTTAGGTAGTCCAGGAAGGTTGTAGAAGGTTCTAGGTAGTCCAGGAAGGTTGTAGAAGGTTCTAGGTAGTCCAGGAAGGTTGTAGAAGGTTCTAGGTAGTCCAGGAAGGTTGTAGAAGGTTCTAGGTAGTCCAGGAAGCTTGTAGAAGGTTCTAAGTAGTCCAGGAAGGTTGTAGAAAGTTCTAGGTAGTCCAGGAAGGTTGTAGAAGGTTCTAGGTAGTCCAGGAAGGTTGTAGAAGGTTCTAGGTAGTCCAGGAAGGTTGTAGAAGGTTCTAGGTAGTCCAGGAAGGTTGTAGAAGCTTCTAGGTAGTCCAGGAAGGTTGTAGAAGCTTCTAGGTAGTCCAGGAAGGTTGTAGAAGGTTCTAGGTAATCCTCGGTAGAATCACTTCATACATTCCTAAATACTGCCCTCCAGTATCAATTATTATGACTGTTTCTTGGATATTCAGGAATCTTCTTTAGTATTCCCATTATTCTTTTTGACCTAATAATGACCAGACTATTTATGAATTTTCCGAATGTCCTTTTTCACTTTCTAACCGCCTAACTCTGTTAAGTTATAATTGCCTAGAGGTAGTTTTTTTTTTTAGACAGGGTTTGACAAGTTTATGTTAAGGATCCCAAACTTTATTGACAAGCTATTGACAAGTTAAGTATATAAGCAGCTTATATACCGTACGGTATATAAGGAGCTTCTTCGCACATATGCTGTATTCTGTTCAAGATTGATGGACTGACAACATCGACTCAAGGTTGAGGGACTGACCACCTCACACTCCTCCTGTTCTTCATGATTCTCCTTTGTATTGGACTGATGAAGCCACTGTGTGGCGAAACGTTTCCTCAATAAAGATACCCAAGTGTTGCATATGTGTCTAATTTATCATTACTAACTTTATTGACAAGCTAAGAGGTGTTACCTACATCAGCTCATTTGAAAGCATTTTTATTGTTGTGAAACATACAAGTAGGGAACAGGATGAAGTTGGAGCCATCTGTGGGCCAGCTGTGAGCCATCTGTGGGCCAGCTGTGAGCCATCTGTGGGCCAGCTGTGAGCCATCTGTGGGCCAACATTTTTATTTGGTCAACTGACTTTATCTCGTTGACATCATAATGCTGTACGGGATGTGTTCCAGACTCGAGTCATCCTGGGATAAATGATCTCAGATGAAGTGATGTTCTGGAGAAGGTTACAGCCAGAGTGAAGTTGCTGCTGGCTGCCCGTCTTGTGGTATAGAAGCTTGCTTCTCGCTGTCCTTGAAGTGGAGCCAAGTGTGATACTTTGACAATGTTGGCCTTGTACATAACAATAAGGCCACCCACATCCCTCCTGTTTCGAAGGCTCTGCTGCAATGACATCTATCCAGGATGGGTCCAGGCGAGAGATGAGACGTCTTGCTCTGTTCTCTACTCTGTCAAGCAGTCGCAGTTGAGAGGGGGGGGATGCAGGCAAACCAAGAAAGTGAAGCATACTCAAGGTGTGAGCGTACTTGTGCCTCATACAGAATCTTGCAACCCCTACTGTCAAGTAGATGCGAGATACGTCGAAGTGCTGTAAGTTTCCTGGCTGTCTTGTTTGCAAGATTTACAATGTGGTTCTTCATGGTCAGTTTGGAGTCAAATTTCACCCCAAGGATATCAACTTCTTTCCCAGGTACCAACACTCTCCCTTTCATGCTTACTACTGCTCTGGCATTACCATCATGGTGCCTAGAGACCATCATTTGCGTTTTCTCAGGTGCAAATGTTACCTGCCATCGGTTTCCCCAAGCTGATATAGCTCTTAGCTGGTGATTGATGTAGCTTAGAGCAGCTGGCCTTTCTTCTCTTGGACAAGTAAATCTCAGAGTACAGTCGTCTGCATATGCATTGGATTCTGGGATGAGATAAAGTCATTGAAGTACACATTCCATAACAATGGTCCCAGCACACTTCCTTGTGGAACACTGCCCCAATAGGATGTCTTGCTGATTTTGTTCCATTAAGAACTTCCCTTAGAGATCTACCATGAAGGTAATCACTGAGGAGACATAGTGTAAAGCCTGCAATTCCGAGTGCTTGCAGTTTTGCCAAGAGGCCCTGGTGCCACACTCCGTCGAAAGCACCAGCAATGTCCAGTGCCACCAAACAGCTGACTTTGGATTCATCCAGTGACTGGTGCCATTTAGTGGAGAGGTTTAACAGCAGATCAGCAGCAGAGTAATCTTTTAGTTGCAGTCACCATATTACAATCACTAATTGCTGTCAATTAACCTTGTGTACATGTACCAGCACCTGTACACCTGCATAAATGTTCCATACTAAGGTGTCACTTCAGGTTTACATTTAAAATGTGCTCCTCTTGCCTCTTCTTATTATTCCTCTGAATATTGTGTAAGCACATGAAAGCGCTCAGGTTTTATTTCCTATTTTCCCTGTGGTAATTTTTCACACACACACACACACACACACACACACCACAACTAGGTGAGTACACACACACACACACACACACACACACACACACACACCGATGGCATGGTGGCTAGCGCTCTTGCTTCACGCACAGGGGGCCCGGGTTCAATTCCCGGCGGGGCCGAAACATTTCGAAGTGTTTCGTTACACACACACACATACATACAACAGGCCTAGTGTCTAATCGACATGTGCCTAGGACAAAATGGTAACTAACTAACACCCGGCACATCTCCTGAGGCGCATATCAACCAAATATCTGCTGAACCATATGTGCGCCTAGCAAACCTAAGAATATCATTCTGACATCTCTATAAGGAATCATTCAGGACCCTGCACACCGCACGTGTCCGTTAGGCCTATATTGGAGTATGCAGCACCAGTTTGGAACCCACACCTTGCCAAGCACGTAAGGAAATTAGAGAAAGTGCAAAGGTTTGTAACAAGACTAGTCCCGGAGCTAAGGAGTAAGTCCTACGAGAAGTTAAGGGAAATCGACCTGACGACACTGGAGGACAGGAGAGATAGGGGAGACATGATAACGACATGTGGAGAAAATTGTCCAGTAAATGGGGTATCTCTCATCCCTCTCAGCCTCCCCTCTGCCCTCTGAGGGACTTAGCCCTCCCGGAAGGGGCTAGTGGACTCTTCTTTCCTGGCAGACAGCTTGATTAAACCCACATGTATGTACCATTGCATCACGAGGCACACTTTACTCTCCTTGCTAGAGTTCTTGATCAACTGCACAGTGAGGGTTAAACCAGAGTAATTACTCTTTTCCTTAACAGGGAAATTAAGGAAAAACCTGCGCCACACTTTATCTACAAGTTGGGACTATTATGAATTCTAGTCTGTAGATAAACAACAAGAAACCTTCCCTCTTGTATTGAATACTGTTGCAATGTGTAGTAAGGAAGAGATATGAACTCAGCAGTTCTTCTGTGCGGAGGGTGACTTGTGGGCTCTGGGCAGGGCGACAAACTAGGTTGATTTGAGACATGAGAGCGTGAACACACGTCACAAATCTCCCAATCTCCCACTGAGAATAAAGAAAATACTGACTTTGTGTGGTAAACTCTGAAATACTGTCAATCTCCACTAGGAAAACTAGTGTAGTATCCTCGGTATAATCCCGGTAAGTGTAAAGTTCGTGTCGCATTATACATTCAGGTGTTATGAACAAAGGCATAAGATATCACCCTATCGCGTAAACATTGACCAAAGTGATTCCCTATCAACGAGTGAGGACATAACTACGCATCTGTAGCAGCTTGCTCAAGACATCAATACAGGGGTCATACTTCCCCTACCACAAACTAGGGAAAATTGTGTCAGTTACGATACCCAGGTAAGTCCAGCCATACCCACACCTAATTACGTTAGCTGCAACTAATAGGTAGGGGTGAGATGTGACTGGAATTACTAATCGATCTCGTGATACGTGAGTGGTTCACCTAAAACCAAGTGAGTACCAGTAGGCATTTCAGATGATAATGAAACGCAGAGATATACGCTCCTTTGGGGCAAATTATAGGACTAACAAACTTCTGAAACCACAGCCACAGTGGACCTGGAACGGCACCCCGAAGGGATAGCCAGGGAGAGGCTGCTGGACATCGTGTTGATAACAGATAAATACCGATTACTATATGTTGTTTCATGCAGGAAAGTGTACTTATCTAACCATTTCTCTACACGACATACAACATGCTGAAAGGAATCGACAAGGTGGACAGAGACAGGATGTTCTAGAGAAGGGACACAGACACAAGGTGTCACAATTGGAAGTTGAAGACTCAGATGAATCACAGGGATGTTAGGAAGTATTTCTTCAGTCACAGAGTTGTCAAAAAGTGGAATAGTCTTGGAAGTGATATAGTAGAGGATGGATTCATACATAGCTATAAGAAGAGGTATGATAAAACTCATGGAGCAGGAAGAGTGACCTTTGATACCTTTGATATACCTTTGAAGAGTTTCGAGAGTATCTACTCTCTGAGCCAGGCCATGGGCCAGGCTCGTCTGGTGCTTGCCTGGTCAACCAGGCTGTTGCTGCTGGAGGCCCGCTGACCCACATATCCATCACAGCCTGGTTGATCTGGCACCTGGTGAAGATATTTGTCCAGTTTCCTCTTGAAGGCTTCTACACTGGTTCCAGCCGTGTTTCGGATATCTTCTGGTAAGATGTTGAATAGTCTGGGACCCTGGTAAGATGTTGAATAGTCTGGGACCCCGGATGTTAATACAGTGCTCCCGTATTGTCCCCACCGCTCCCCTGCTCCTCACTGGGTTTATTTTACACTTTCTCCCATATCTCTCACTCCAGTATGTTGTTATGGCAGTGTGCAGATTTGGGACCAGGCCCTCAAGTACTTTCCAGGTATATATTATCATGTATCTCTCTCTCCTCCGCTCCAATGAGTACATGTTCAAGACTTGAAGGCGTTCCCAATAATTTAGATGTTTCAATGGCTCAATGTGAGCCGTAAACGATCTCTGGATTTGTTCCAGCTCTGCTATTTCTCCTGCCCTGAACGGGGCCGTCAGCACTGAGCAGTATTCTAAGTGGGGGAGCACTAGCAGCGGAGCACTAGCAGGGGAGCACTAGTAGCGGCCAGTGAAGAGGCAGGGCCCAAGAGCTGTGACTTGACCCCTGCAACCAAAACTAGGTGAGTAAACACACACATTAAAAACTTGCGATTTTGGCTTAAATAGCAACGCTCACCTTGCCATATAAGACAAGTGAAAATTTGTGTATGCAATAATTTCGCCAAAATCATTCTGAACATTACGAAAAAAATATATTTCATTGTGTCTGTTTATTAATAAATTATTGTAAACTTATCTAAAATATGTTTAGTTGGATTAGGCTAAATTAAATTGCGCTTGTTATAATAAGGTTAGGTAAGTTTTCTAAGGTTCTTTTGGTGCAAAATTATAAATGAAAAAAAAAATGTATCTTCAAACGTATAAGAGAATTTTTTAGAAAGGACTTAATTTTAAATGAGTTCTTGCTAATTGACCAGTTTTTACCTATTAGGCACGACATATATATATATATATATATATATATATATATATATATATATATATATATATATATATATATATATATCATATACGTGTGTGTGTGTGTGAGGTGGCGCCTGGTAGGTAAGCTGTCAGACAGGGACGGGTACCTGGATATTCCTCCTACGGCTCTTTAATAATAATAATAGTGGGGAATTTCTGAAAGAGAGACGAGGGAGGCTGGTGTGAGGGCAGAGCGGGGGACTCTGAAGGAGGGCGAAGGTTGAGGAAAGAAGATTGTGAGATGGAAGAAGGAAGGAGAAGGGATGCTTGAGAGAGGGAGGGACGGGGAGAACTATAGAGGAAGATGTAATGGAAAAAATAGATAAGAGTGATAAGGAGAAGTATAGAATGAGTGAGAAAAAAGATGGGAAGGTTTCCCGGAGGTTACCTAGAGTCACTTCCGGAGGTTATCGCCCCTCCGCTGCCCGGTCCCAGACAAGGCCACTTGCTGGCTGGCCTGATCTATCAAGCTGTTCTGACCTGCCACCAGCAGGATGGAAAGAAATGATGGAAAGGAGAAAAGAAGAAGGGATTTACGGGAATGAATACGTAGAAAAAGAGAGGGTATGACAGAGTATGTTAAATGGAACGAGAGCGAAAGTCAGAGAGAGAGAGAGAGAGAGAGAGAGAGAGAGAGAGAGAGAGAGAGAGAGAGAGAGAGAGAGAGAGAGAGAGTTAGAATGAAGCTTCCACCCTGCGGCTGATCCGCAAAAATCAGGAAATTCCCACCTGTCCTTCCCAGAATGTGTTACTTTGGAAAGTTTTAGACTGAACGTATGTTCAATGTGAAGGATGAAGGAGTAAATGTGGTCAGTGTGAAGGATGAAGGAGTAAATGTGGTCAGTGTGAAGGATGAAGGAGTAAATGTGGTCAGTGTGAAGGATGAAGGAGTAAATGTGGTCAGTGTGAAGGATGAAGGAGTAAATGTGGTCAGTGTGAAGGATGAAGGAGTAAATGTGTTCAATGTGCGTTTTGTATGTGCAGTTGTGCGCAGTGTTCATAATATACCTTTGATATATACATTTGAAGAGTTTCGAAGAGGCAGAGTCCCCTAATTGTTCCACTGACAGTGAGAAAATCAGAGTCCAGGTTAGCAAAAAAATATTGAAGAGGTCAACACGGTGTGAGCAATCATGATAATCCCAGCAAAGGTACAGCTGCTCTCAGGGATGGTGACACTGCTCAAGCACTTAACAAGGCACCTTTCCAGAAAAAAACAAGGCACTATCACCACGGAAACCAGGGCACCATTGTCCCCACTGTGAAATCACTGTTTCAGCAAAAATTATCATTGGTCAAAAAAAAAAATCGTTAACAAAGATATCTGAACGTATTTAGGGTATTTTGGAGTAGCTGACTTAAAAAATTAGCAGGTTTTTCAAATTGGTTCTAGTTTATGAGATACTGCATACCTATCTCACGTATATTTATATATAGTGACTATTTTAATATATAGGCACTTTTAATGAACATCAGAATTATATTTTTCACTGATTTAATATTTAACGAAAGAAGTGGTATCGACAATGACTGTGTCAATATTATTTCATTTTTTTCCATAGAAACCTGAGTACATCATGAAAAGTCTGCTTAAACAATCCCAGTGTATTTTGCTACATTTGTGGCGAATACTCTTGGCAAAACAAAGGAAAAACATCATAAATTTTGTAAAACAAGGTTATCTTGCTTATTTTGGAGTGGCGCTTGGAGAACAAGACAAGTCTTGGGCTCCCCATATGGTCTGCAAAACCTGTGTAGAATACTACAGAAAAGTTTAGACTTGGGTGTGACTATGGTGTGGAGAGAACCGAAAACCCACCACAATGAATGTTATTCTGTATGGTCAATGTGAAGGTTTCAGTCGATACAAGAAAGTCAAATGGGAATATCCTGATGTGGAGTCAGCAGGAGACCTGTGCCACACAGGGAAGATGTTCATATACCAGTGTTTACAACACTGTCTGATAACAATGGAAATGAATATGAAGTATTTCAACAGCCCAGCAGTTCTCCCTAGAAGAACTCAATCATCTGATACGTGACATCAGTAAAGGCAGTCCCCAGGTACTGAATAAAAGTAGATGTATTTCGGTCACTCTGAGATCAAAGGAAGGTATCCCAGTATTTCATAACCTCGGTCCCGTGTGTCTCAATGTGCGTGACTGGAATAGTGCAGAGTGTGGCATATGTTGATAATCTCTCATTCTTTCAATGCACCGGCCACCGTATCCCACTGAAGCAGGGTGGCCCAAAAAGAAAAACAAAAGTTTCTTTTTTTGACTTTAGTAATGTATACAAGAGAAGGGATTACTAGCCCCTTGCTCCGACACGCATGGCTTACGACACGCATGGCTTACAACACGCATGGCTTACGACATGCATGACTTACGGAGGAAGAATTCTGTTCCACTTCCCCACGGAGGTAAGTTGATAATATTGTTATATATTAGTGTTGGAGATTCGAAGGAAATCAAAAGAGGCATTCATAAGTCACCATGAGGAAACTAATATCCTTTAAAACCCATCAATGGCTAAAGTTTGAAGCCTATCAGGAAAGGCATTCTCGAGTAATAGATATGATTCAAAAGATTCGAAGTATTTTAACTATTTCAGTAAAATTTCTGTTTTGCCCCTAATATTACTATACTTATGGGTTGTCATCTTATTATAGAATGCATCGTTAGTAATATTTTGACGTCGATCGGAAAAAGCATTGGTTAGTTAATGCCTGTTAGTTGAGCCTTGTGCTAAGGAAAGCCGTGGAGAAATTTTTTTCCAACCCCCAGGGGAATGGACACCCTCTGGGGACTGTGACGCCCCCTGGGGCAATGACCCCTCGAGGGTGTTAAGATTTCTCTTACTGCTGTCCCACATTCAGGATGAAAAGGGTCGTGACTTGCATCCTTTACACTAGCAGAGATCAATTAGCGCGTTCCAGAGCGTCCACCAATGTTAACGTGTGTGTCTGATGCAGCAAAATGAGACACCCTCTAATGCAGGGGGTCGGGGAACTGGGGTAAATTACCCCATATGAGATAAAAACGAAAACCTTGGGCGTAATAAAGACTAAATAAACATATAAATAAAATTGCAAAAAAAAATATTATTTAATAAACGAGGCAAATTACGAAAGTCATATTTTTTAAAACAAATAATTTATAGTTTCTTAATAAAATTAAAAGTCTAATTTGTAGGGACCATTTCTTAAGTTAGCAATGATATAAAACGGGTAAGGACTGCAGTGGCTGGCAACACCGCGAGTGTCAGCAGTGACTCGGGAGCCGGCACGACAACTGCACCTCCCATTGTTGACACACCATCACCTAACTTTTGGCCTAGTGTTCTATCTCGCTATCAATAACTGTCTCTGCTTGCAGTAAATAAACTGCTGTTGATGTTAGCAGGTTTAAAACTTTCATTGACCAAGGTAAGGTAGTGTTTTGTGATTTGTCATAACAATTAGGAGTGTACAATGTAAGCATGTATTGAATTTCAGAACAATGCAGACCTGTCCATTTTTTGGATGTTAAGAGCTTCAAAGGCTTTCAAAATTGCGCACGAGGAGGCAACAAAAATACTGCTGCCATTTGCAAATACCTATCTTTCCGAACAAAGATTTTCCACTCTTATTAACTTAAAAACAAAGTCCAGAGATCGGTTGAACACCGAAGACAGTATCCAGATCCATCTGACACCAAAAACCCTATTTTGGAGGCTGTGTTAAAAATTAAACAATATCATTGCTCCAAAACTTGAAGTGGAAATGTTTTCAATTAAATTCTTTTGTTCCTTAATGAGACTTTTAATAAATTTGTCAGTTACTATTTTTGTTTTCATGTAGTTTATTTTTCATATTATTTTGCTAATTTTGTGTTTTATTTTTCAAGTTGTTTCATCGCGTATAATATAAACTTTTCAGTCTGTATGACTAGTCTCTATACAAATGGATTCAATAAACTATTTTGAACTTGAATGCTCCTCGTGTTTTTCCGTATTCTGGACTTCCAAGTCTAGTGGGGAATTTCGCTGTACGCAAATTTGTTTTGGGTAATACCCAAAAACGTTCGCCGACTCCCTTGGTAATGTTCGCCGACCCCCAGGGGAATGTTCGCCGACCCCCCTTGGTAATGTTCGCCGACCCCCAGGGGAATGTTCGTCGACCCCCAGGGGAATGTTCGCCGACCCCCAGGGGAATGTTCGCCGACCCCAAGGGGAATGTTCGCCGACCCCCAGGGGAATGTTCGTCGACCCCCAGGGGAATGTTCGCCGACCCCCAGGGGAATGTTCGCCGACCCCCAGGGGGATGTTTGCCGACCCCCAGGGGAATGTTCGCCGACCCCCAGGGAATGTTCGCCGACCCCCAGGGGAATGTTCGCCGACCCCCAGGGAAATGTTCGCCGACCCCCAGGGGAATGTTCGCCGACCCCCAGGGGAATGTTCGCCGACCCCCAGGGGAATGTTCGCCGACCCCTGATCTAACGGGATTACAGCTTCATAGCTGATAAAAAGCGACACATGAGCAACACAGGAGTTACACTCTACGTGAGTGTAAATGAACAGACGATTGTCGGTGAAAATTATAATTTTTCAAGTCCGGGGAAAAAATGCGAAAATTTATGCGAGTGTACTGTAGAAACAGCCAGGGTCTTAATAAAAGCACAACACTTGTAAAAATTCTCAGTCGATCAGTCGAGTCATTCTCCAGTTATGACATTGATTCAACGATTCCAATCTATCTACGAGTTTACTGCTTAAAAATTTCCTTGCATGCAGGTGAAACTTAATAGGTACTATCTTGGCCTAACATGTACTATCTTGACCCTAAGATGTAGTATCTTGACCCTAAGATGTACTATCTTGACCCTAAGATGTACTATCTTGATCTTAAGATGTACTATCTTGACCCTAAGATGTACTATCATGAACCTAAGATGTACTATCTTACCCTAAGATGTATTATCTTGATCCTAAGGTGTACTATATTGACCCTAAGAGTAATATCTTAACCCTAAGATGTACTAGCTTGGCCCTAAGATGAACTCTCTTGACCCTAAGATGTACTATCTTGGCCCTAAGATGTACTACTTTGCCCGAAGATATATTATCTTGACCCCAAGATGTACTATCCTGACCCTAAGATGTACTATCTTGACCCTAAGATGTACTATCTTGATCCTAGGATGTACTATCTTGACCCTAAGATGTACTATCTTGACCCTAAGAAGTACTCTCTTGACCCTAAGATGTACTATCTTGGCCCCAAGATGTTCTATCTTGACCTAAGATGTACTATCTTGACCCAAAGATGTAATATCTTGACCCTAAGTTGTACTATTTTGACCCTAAGATGTACTATCTTGATCCTAAAGTGTGCTATATTGACCCTAAGAAGTAATATCTTGATCCTAAGATGTACTGTCTTAGCCCTAAGATGTACTATCTTGGCCGTAAGATGTATTATCTTTTCCCTAAGATGTACTGTCTTGACTTAAGATGTACTATCTAGACCCTAAGATGTACTATCTTTGCCCTAAGACGTACTATCTTGACCCTGAGACGTACTATCTTGACCCTGAGATGTACTATCTTTATCCTAAGGTGTACTATGTTGACCCTAAGATGTAGTATTTTGACCCTAAGATGTACTATCTTGGCCCTAAGATGTACTATTTGGCCATAAGATGTACTATCTTGACCCTAAGATGTACTATCTTGACCCTAAGATGTACTATTTTGACACTAAGATGTACTATCTTGAACCTAAGGTGTACTATATTGACCCTAAGATGTACTATCATGACCCTAAGATGTACTATCTTGACCTTAAGATGTACTATTTTGACACTAATATGTACTATCTTGAACCTAAGGTGTACTATATTGACCCTAAGATGTACTATCTTTGCCTAAGATGTACTATCGTTGCCCTAAGATGTACTAGCTTGGCCTAAAATGTACTATCTTGGCCCTAAGATATACTATCTTAACCCCAAGATGTACTATCTTGACCCTAAGATGTACTATCTTGACCCTATGATGTACTATCTTGACCCTAAGATGTACTATCTTTGCCCTAAGATGTACTAACTTGGACCTAAGATGTACTAACTTCGTTCTAAGATGTACTATATTGGTCTTAAGATATACTATCTTGACCCTAAGATGTACTATCTTGACCCTAAGATGTACTATATTGGCCCTAAGATGTACTATCTTGGCCCTAAGATGAAGTATCTTGGCCCTAAGATGTACTATCTTGGCCCTAAGATGAAGTATCTTGGCCCTAAGATGTACTATCTTGGCCCTAAGATGTACTATCTTGGCCCTAAGATGTACTATCTTGGCCCTAAGATGTACTATCTTGGCCCTAAGATATAAAATGTTGGCTCTAAGATGTACTATCTTGGCTCTAAGATGTACTATCTTGGCCCTAAGATTTAAAATCTTGGCCCTAAGATGTACTATCTTGGCTCTAATATGTACTATCTTGGCCCTAAGATGTACTATCTTGACCCTCTGATGCATCAAGCACTAAATATTGAAGCCAGTCAGAAGAGGTGAACTGAAATTTATTTAAAGTCATTTAACTGGAATAAAAATTACAGTATTTTACAGAAAATCACTAAATCTGCACAAAAATATTTGAATTTAAACTCTTCTCCGTCATTGTATATTTTTGTGAACATTTGTGAACGTTAAGCTTCTCCACTGAGGATTTTGAAAGTTATCCCAGCCATTCCAGGTAGCTGAGAATGAGTTAAATAACTTTCGCCATAGGGAATTCAAACACTATTTATTCCTAGAGTTTTGTCCTCGTCACCTACACAAGTGTTGAAAGTTTTAATCAGTTTAGATGAGGCGTTCTCGAGTTATGAACAAATTAACGTGGAAGGTCGAAGAAATATAAAAAAAAAACATTTAACCTTCAGGGGATACCTAATAACACAATTTGTTCAATAAAAATAATAAATTGGGAATTACAAAACTCAGTAGCAATGAGAATTTTATTTTTGACCTGAATACAAGTCAAGTTGTAAAGGGGTTCAAATATGTTGTAAAGGGGTTCAACTATGTTGTACAGGGGTTCAACTATGCTGTAAAGGGGTTCAACTATGTTGTAAAGGGGTTCAGCTATGTTGTAAAGGGGTTCAAATATGTTGTAAAGGGGTTCAACTATGTTGTACAGGGTTCAACTATGTTGTAAAGGGGTTCAACTATGTTGTAAAGGGGTTCAGCTATGTTGTAAAGGGGTTCAAATATGTTGTAAAGGGGTTCAACTATGTTGTACAGGGGTTCAACTATGTTGTAAAGGGGTTCAACTATGTTGCAAACGGGTTCAGCTATGTTGTAAAGGGGTTCAAATATGTTGTAAAGGAGTTCAACTATGTTGTACAGGGGTTCAACTATGTTGTAAAGGGGTTCAACTATGTTGTAAAGGGGTTCAGCTGTGTTGTAAAGGGGTTCAACTGTGTTGTAAAAGCCGTTGTTCTGGTTGAAATTGTTGGATATACAGATTTGTGATGATTCTAGGATCCTCATCATCTGTTAATCCAACATTTCAACCGGAACATCGGCTTTCAAAACATAGCTAAACGTCTTTCAAGGAAAATTATTCATTGTTATTTTACATAGCAATAATCCGTTTTGCCCATGCTGGGCAAGTCCTTCTCAAATCCTACCTTTTCAACATTGGTCATCTGACCCTTCACATCACTATGCTCCCTATATACTACGTACTCTGCTCCGCTCATGTACTCTCTGCTCCGCTCATGTACTCTCTGCTCCGCTCATGTACTCTCTGCTCCGCTCATGTACTCTCTGCTCTGCTCATGTACTCTCTGCTCCGCTCATGTACTCTCCACATGGGTAGATGTGTTTATCACTTGCTACAGTACACTGTGTGGGTGAAACCTTGTCAATAAAGCATCGCACTGTACTGTATCTGTCTACTGTTCCCCACCACACAGTAATGTGGAACTGTCACTCTGCTGCTCTTCTGTCACTCGTAAAATTCTGTCAATACGCAGAAATTTCTAATATATTCTCAGTATCTCCTATTATTCTGCCAGTCATAATATACTCATGATATAGAGTTCCCGTGTTGTAATATTATAACTAAATCATTAGAATTATTCTTAGGACCTGTAACACAGGAAATGGTCTAGTCCATATGACCAGAAAGTTCCAATTAGAGTTTCAACATATGTCTAACACCTGCATCACATGATATATTTTCGTTTCTTTACTAACACCTTAAATCAGGGAAACCCGTCTGTTACTTAAAGTAAACCTGCGCTTAGCAGGTTGTTAGTAACACTAGAGCACTTAAACTGCGCTTAGCAGGTTGTTAGTAACACTTGATCACTTAAATTGCACTTAGCAGGTTGTGATGTTAGTAACACTAGAGCACTTAAACTGCGCTTAGCAGGTTGTGATGTTAATAACACTAGAGCACTTAAGCTGCGCTTAGCAGGTTGTGATGTTAGTAACACTAGAGCACTTAAGCTGCTCTTAGCAGGTTGTGATGTTAGTAACACTAGAGCACTTAAGCTGCTCTTAGCAGGTTGTGATGTTAGTAACACTAGAGCACTTAAGCTGCTCTTAGCAGGTTGTGATGTTAATAACACTAGAGCACTTAAGCTGCTCTTAGCAGGTTGTGATGTTAGTAACACTAGAGCACTTAAGCTGTTCTTATCGGGTTGTGATGTTAGTAACACTAGAGCACTTAAGCTACGCTTATCGGGTTGTGATGTTAGTAACACTAGAGCACTTAAGCTGCTCTTAGCAGGTTGTGCTGTTAGTAACACTAGAGCACTTAAGCTACGCTTATCGGGTTGTGATGTTAGTAACACTAGAGCACTTAAGCTACGCTTATCGGGTTGTGATGTTAGTAACACTAGAGCACTTGCTGCTCTTAGCAGGTTGTGATGTTAGTAACACTAGAGCACTTAAGCTGCTCTTAGCAGGTTGTGATGTTAGTAACACTAGAGCACTTAAGCTGCTCTTAGCAGGTTGTGATGTTAATAACACTAGAGCACTTAAGCTGCGCTTAGCAGGTTGTGATGTTAGTAACACTAGAGCACTTAAGCTACGCTTATCGGGTTGTGATGTTAGTAACACTAGAGCACTTAAGCTGCTCTTAGCAGGTTGTGCTGTTAGTAACACTAGAGCACTTAAGCTACGCTTATCGGGTTGTGATGTTAGTAACACTAGAGCACTTAAGCTACGCTTATCGGGTTGTGATGTTAGTAACACTAGAGCACTTAAGCTGCTCTTAGCAGGTTGTGATGTTAGTAACACTAGAGCACTTAAGCTGCTCTTAGCAGGTTGTGATGTTAGTAACACTAGAGCACTTAAGCTGCTCTTAGCAGGTTGTGATGTTAGTAACACTAGAGCACTTAAGCTGCGCTTATCGGGTTGTGATGTTAGTAACACTAGAGCACTTAAGCTGCGCTTATCGGGTTGTGATGTTAGTAACACTAGAACACTTAAGAATAACTTAGCGAGCTGTGATACTACTAACACCAAAGCTTAACGGGTTGCCATACGAGTTACACCTAAGCTGATATCCATACCACTAACTCCCTATGTACCAGAAACTTGCATGTGTCTCTGACAAACAGCACTGCCACTGTCAGCTGTGCCAAGCTTCATTAATTCGTCTTCAAATCTTTGGCAGTGAGCCACAACTTTCTGGCAGCCTATTGAGAGTGCAACCAACCCGCCCAAACCAGCTCAATATAGCTTTATGTGGTGGCGATGTTGGTAGCTACATGTGGTGTTGATGTTGGCAGCTTCATGTGGTGGTGATGTTGGTAGCTTCATGTGGTGGTGATGTTGGTAGCTTCATGTGGTGGTGATGTTGGTAGCTTCATGTGGAGGTGCTGTTGGTAGCTTCATGTGGTAGTGATGCTGGTAGCTTCATGTAGTGGTGATGGTAGCTTCATGTGGTAGTGATGGTTGATTCATGTGGTGGTGATGTTGTTAGCTTCATGTGGTGGTGATGGTAGCTTCATGTGGTGGTGATGTTGGTAGCTTCAAGTGGTGGTGATGGTAGCTTCATGTGGTGGTGATGTTGGTAGCTTCATGTGGAGGTGATGTTGGTAGCTTCATGTGGTAGTGATGCTGGTAGCTTCAAGTGGTGGTGATGGTAGCTTCATGTGGTGGTGATGGTAGCTTCATGTGGTGGTGATGTTGTTAGCTTTAAGTGGTGGTGATGGTAGCTTCATGTGGTGGTGATGTTGGTAGCTTCATGTGGCGGTGATGTTGGTAGCTTCATGTGGTGGTGATGTTGGTAGCTTCATGTGGTGGTGATGTTGGTAGCTTCATGTGGAGGTGATGTTGGTAGCTTCATGTGGTGGTGATGTTAGTAGCTTCATGTGGAGGTGATGTTGGTAGCTTCATGTGGTGGTAATGTTGGTAGCTTCATGTGTTGGTGATGTTGGTAGCTTCATGTGGTGGTAGTGTTGGTAGCTTCATGTGGTGGTAATGTTGGTAGCTTCATGTGGTGGTAATGTTGGTAGCTTCATGTGTTGGTAATGTGGTAGCTTATCATGGTGGTGATGTTGGTAGCTTCCATGAGAAGTGATGTTGGTGCTTCATGTGGACTAATGTAGCTTCAGGAGTGATGTTGGTAGCATTCCATGTGGAGGTAATGTTGGTAGCTTCATGTAGTTGTAATGTTGGTAGCTTCATGTGGATGGTGATGTTGGTAGCTTCATGTGAGTTGGAGCTATGGGATGAGTTGGTAGCTCATGCTGGTGGTGATGTTGGTAGCTACATGTGGTGTGATGTTGGTAGCTTCATGTCTGGTAATGTTGGTAGCTTCATGTGGTGGTAATGTTGGTAGCTTCATGTGATGGTGATGTTGGTAGCTTCATGTGGTGGTAATGTTGGTAGCTTCATGTGGTGGTAATGTTGGTAGCTTCATGTGGTGGTAATGTTGATAGCTTCATGTGATGGTGATGTTGGTAGCTTCATGTGGTGGTAATGTTGGTAGCTTCATGTGGTGGTAATGTTGGTAGCTTCATGGTGGTAATGTTGGTAGCTCATGTGTGGTAATGTTGGTAGCTTCATGTGTGGTAATGTTGGTAGCTCATGTAGGTGATGTTGGTAGCTCATGTGGTGATGTTGGTAGCATGTGGTGGTAATGTTGATAGCTTCATGTGATGGTGATGTTGGTAGCTTCATGTGGTGGTAATGTTGGTAGCTTCATGTGGTGGTAATGTTGGTAGCTTCATGTGGTGGTAATGTTGTAGCTTCATGTGGGGTATGTTGGTAGCTTCAGTGGTGAATGTTGGTAGCTTCATGTGTTGGTAATGTTGGTAGCTTCATGTGGAGGTGATGTTGGTAGCTTCATGTGGAGGTGATGTTGGTAGCTTCATGTGGTGGTAATGTTGGTAGCTTCATGTGGAGGTGATGTTGGTAGCTCATGTGGTGGTAATGTTGGTAGCTTCATGAGGTGGTAATGTTGGTAGCTTCATGTGGAGGTGATGTTGGTAGCTTCATGTGGTGGTAATGTTGGTAGCTTCATGTGGTGGTGATGTTGGTAGCTTCATGTGGAGGTGATATTGGTAGCTTCATGTGTTGGTAATGTTGGTAGCTTTATGTGGTGATGATGTTGGTAGCTTCATGTGGTGGTGATGTTGGT
The DNA here is from genome assembly GCA_009830355.1 of Cherax destructor. NCBI lineage: Eukaryota > Metazoa > Arthropoda > Malacostraca > Decapoda > Parastacidae > Cherax > Cherax destructor. Next base: position 6,225 of record WNWK01009621.1, on the reverse strand, counting down.
AGCTTCATGGTCTGGTAATGTTGGTAGCTTCATGTGGTGGTAATGTTGATAGCTTCATGTAATGGTGATGTTGGTAGCTTCATGTGGTGGTAATGTTGGTAGCTTCATGTGGTGGTAATGTTGGTAGCTTCGTGTGGTGGTAATGTTGGTAGCTTCATGTGGTGGTAATGTTGATAGCTTCATGTTATGGTGATGTTGGTAGCTTCATGTGGTGGTAATGTTGGTAGCTTCATGTGGTGGTAATGTTGGTACCTTCATGTGGTGGTAATGTTGGTAGCTTCATGTGGTGGTAATGTTGGTAGCTTCATGTGATGGTGATGTTGGTAGCTTCATGTGGTGGTAATGTTGGTAGCTTCATGTGGATGTGATGTTGGTAGATTCATGTGGTGGTCATGTTGGTAGCTTCATGTGGTGGTCATGTTGGTAGCTTCATGTGGTGGTGATGTTGGTAGCTTCATGGTCTGGTAATGTTGGTAGCTTCATGTGGTGGTAATGTTGGTAGCTTCATGTGGATGTGATGTTGGTAGCTTCATGTGTTGGTAATGTTGGTAGCTTCATGTGGTGGTGATGTTGGCAGCTTCATGTGGTGGTGATGTTGGTAGCTTCATGTTGTGGTGATGTTGGTAGCTTCATGTGGTGGTGATGTTGGCAGCTTCATGTAGTGGTGATGTTGCCAGCTTTATGTGGTGGTGATGTTGGTAGCTTCATGTGGTGGTGATGTTGGTAGCTTCATGTGGTGGTGATGTTGGCAGGTTCATGTGGTGATAATGTTGGTAGCTTCATGTGGTGGTGATGTTGGCAGCTTCATGTGGTGGTGATGTTGGTAGCTTCATGTGGTGGTGATGTTGGCAGCTTCATGTGGTGGTGATGTTGGTAGCTTCATGTGGTGGTGATGTTGGTAGCTTCATGTGTTGGTAATGTTGGTAGCGTCATGTGGTGGTAATGTTGGTAGTCTCATGTGTTGGTAATGTTGGTAGCTTCATGTGGTATTAATGTTGGTAGCTTCATGTGGTGGTGATGTTGGTAGCTTCATGTGGTGGTCATGTTGGTAGCTTCATGTGGTGGTCATGTTGGTAGCTTCATGTGGTGGTCATGTTGGTTGCTTCATGTGGTGGTCATGTTGGTTGCTTCATGTGGTGGTCATGTTGGTTGCTTCATGTGGTGGTCATGTTGGTTGCTTCATGTGGTGGTGATGTTGGTAGCTTCATGTGGTGGTCAGGAAGGAGAAATCTCTCTCCTGATTATTTCCAATTAATCAGTTATTATATAACCCCTACTGATTTACTGCTTCCTAGTGAATAAAATAATAAGTTAGATTTGTTATGATCGCTGACCGATTCTTGTGGGGCATCCCCATATATGTGCACTCTACTAGTATTTTCAAAATACCGTGCACAATACCGTGCACAATACCATGTACAATACCGTGCACAATACCGTGCACAATACCGTGCACAATACCGTGCACAATACCGTGCACAATACCGTGCACAATACCGTGTACAATACCGTCATTCAAGTAACATACACAAACGTTCCAGATATAAAGTCAAACATAAAAAATATTGGTAAAGTCATCACAGAAAAAATAATCGATAAATTTAATTTATTCAAACAAACACAATCCAAAACACTGTAAGCCTTTGTTTATATTTTGTATACCAGTGTTAGATATACCAGTGTTGGATATACCAGCATACCAGTGTTGGATATACCAGCATACCAGTGTTGGATATACCAGCATACCATTGTTGGATATACCAGCATACCAGTGTTGGATATACCAGCATACCAGTGTTGGATATACCAGCATACCAGTGTTGGATATACCAGTGTTGGATATACCAGCACACCAGTGTTGGATATACCAGCATACCAGTGTTGGATATACCAGCATACCAGTGTTGGATATACCAGCATACCAGTGTTGGATATACCAGCATACCAGTGTTGGATATACTAGCATACCAGTGTTGGATATTCCAGCATACCAGTGTTGTATATACCAGCATAACATTGTTGAATATACCAGCATAACTTTTGAATAATCCAGCATAACAGTGTTGGATATACCAGTATAACAGTGTTGGATATACCAGCATAACAGTGTTGGATATACCAGTGTTGGATATACCAGCATACCTGTGTTGGATATTCCAGCATACCAGTGTTGGATATACCAGCATACTAGTGTTGGATATACCAGCATACCAGTGTTGGATATACCTGCATACTAGTGTTGGATATACTAGCATACCAGTGTTGTATATACCAGCATAACATTGTTGAATATACCAGCATAACTGTTGAATAAACCAGCATAACAGTGTTGGATATACCAGTATAACAGTGTTGGATATACCAGCATAACAGTGTTGGATATACTAGCATACCAGTGTTGAATATACCAGCATAACTGTGTTGGATATACCAGCATTACAGTGTTGGATATACCAACGTTCAGTTTTGGATATACCAACGTTCAGTGTTGGATATACCAACGTTCAGTGTTGGATATACCAACGTTCAGTGTTGGATATACCAACCGTCAGTGTTGGATATACCAACGTTCAGTGTTGGATATACCAACGTTCAGTGTTGCACAACCTGTGTGTGGTAGTCACCACATACCCACGAGATGGATATGTGGTAACTACCACCCACATGGTATGTGGTGACTACCACCGACATGGTATGTGGTGACTACCACCCACATGGTATGTATTGACTATTACCCACATGATATATGGTGACTACCACCCACATGGTATGTGTTGACTACCACCCACATGGTATGTGTTGACTACCACCACATGTCAGTATTGATACACTCAATGATATGTGGTACTACACCCACAGGGTATGTGGTGACTACCACCTCATAAGTGTGACTACCTACCAACATGGTATGTGTTGACTAACCCATGGTATGTGGTGACTACCACCCACATGATATGTGGTGACTACCACCCACATGGTATGTGTTGACTACCACCCACATGGTATGTATTGACTACCACCCACATGATATGTGGTGACTACCACCCACATGGTATGTGTTGACTACCACCCACATGGTATGTGTTGACTACCACCCACATGGTATGTATTGACTACCACCCACATGATATGTTGTGACTACCACCCACATTGTATGTGTTGACTACCACCCACATGGTATGTGGTGACTACCACCCACATGGTATGTGTTGAAGCTCAGTATTTACAATAGTCTGTAGGTGATTAATTAATATTGTTTTGAGGCAAAGCAAATATTTCAACTTGTTCAATAATATAAGCAAACTGGCACCAATGAGCACTTACAATGTGCATGTTGGTGTAAGTCTGTCTCCAGTTCTCAGCGTTGGCCTGGTAGACAACGCTCTCGCCTCACACAGACAGTGTCCGGGGTTCGATATACGACAAGGTAGAAGCACTGGGTATGTTTACTTGCACCTGATGTCTCCGTTCACCTAGCAAGTTGGTACCTGGGTCTTAGTCGACTGGTGTGGGTCCCATCCTGGGGAAACAAGATTAAGGACCACAGTGGAAATAAGACAGACCACGATGACGCACTGACTTTCTTGGGTAATTTGGGTATCTAACCTTCCGGGGTTAAAAAAATATTCCTTTTTCTAGTTATGCCACTGAAACTATGGAGAAAACTAATTCCATACTTTCTGTAAGTATTCTGCTTTTGGGGAAAACTAATGACTGAGCCAAGCTCTTAATCCAAATAACTGGAGTTATATTCCTTTTCCTCAGATCAAATATTACCAATCATTCCCTAGGCGCTGTATGACCCTGCTTGACCTCAGTAGTGTCAGGGTATCAACTGACTGGTTTGGGCCGCCCTATTGACCCACTTAAGAGGCACCTAAGTTTCTCAGTCTTCTAATAATATTTTATTTTTTCCACTATAATCTACCTAGTCCATAATTACTATCGCATTTGCTTTGTCTGTTTGGTAAGGTGAAGTCCAGGATCTTTCCTTAATTCATGGTATAACTTAACAAATTACTGAGTACATTTGTGTTGCAGAGGTCTGAGCTCACACCTCTACAACACAATTGTACTCAGTGATTTGTTAAGTTATACCATGAATTAAGATCCTGGACTTCACCTTACGAAACAGACAAAGCAAATGCGATAGTAATTATGGACATAGTAGATTATAGTGGAAAAATGAACACATTAATAAGGTGTCTGTTAATCTTGTTTAGGTGCGCCATAATTGGACAAATTTGAAAGTTTTCCTTGAGTGGAGAGTTTCGAACATGTGTGTCATGACTCGATGGTTAGAAACATCAGTTATGACTGAAATGTTCCAACGTTTACCTTATCAGTTTCTAATGTTAATTCTGATGGATTTCTTTTGAAGTTTCTTTCACTCTGATTTCCTTGTATTGAAAGTGTACCTTCAGTGACACATTTCGAAAATGCTCTTTTAGTAGTTTCGAACGTACGCTCTAATTATCTAGTTACAAAAGGTGCTTTATAATGAGCTGACTTTGGTCACAATACATAAACCTTAGAATAAATTAAATATAAACAGACATAAGGAATATAAGTAGCGGTCTAAAATAATTATAGATCTTCACATAATATCAAGACATATTCTACAAACTTAAAAACCATAACATACTAATGCACCACGCAGAAACAAACGGGTATATACAGAGAAAGATTGCAGTCAGCAGGGTTCGAAAGCACGTCTGAGGAGGCTGGCAAGGTTCCCCAAGAGACGCTTTACACCACTCGGCCACAGATGCCTCAAAAACTGGACAGCCTTGACTCACGAAATCGTAATGACACGATTGTAAACAAACCATACCACGGGTGGGGTTCGAACCCCAGGTCAGAGAGTCTCAAAACTCCAGACCGTCGCGTAAGCCACTAGGCCAGCTAGCTTCAATAAGGTTCATCCAGGTAGGTATATTTCTACACCAGAATTGTTTACAAGCCATTTCTCTTCCCAGCCTGGGCACACCAGTGGGCCTAATCCATGGTTTCAAGCCATTTCATTCTCCTCTTGAGTGTTCTGACTTTACAAGCGATTTATATATCAAATACAGAGCGTCACTTAGGGGAACCTTGCCAGCCTCCCCTGACTTGCTTTCGAATCCTGCTGCCGACTGTATATTGTATAATGTGATAACACAATATACAAAACAACCACTGTTGAAAATAGACACATTCCAAGTACTTTAGTGATTTCTCACAATATCAAGGACCTGCAAAATTTACAAAGCAGCAGAAGGTTTCCAAGGCTGAGCTATCACCTTACAGTCACATCTGACACCCGTCCCCTTAAATATGGGAGAGACGGTCAACGACTTGTCAAATATATCCTAAATTCTTCCCGAAGTTTATCAGTCTAATTTCTCAAACATAGATTAAATTCTTTCCAAATTTTTTTAATTATAAATTAATATAACTTGAAGACTCCTAATCCAATATTCATATTAAAATCAAAACTATTTTTTTATGAAGTGGAGATGTTATTGATGAGCACTGATTATCTCCTACCAAGGCAGCGAGACACGAAAAAGAAACACTTTCATTATCATTCACTCTATCACTGTCTTGCTAGAGGCACGTTACTATAATTCAAAACCGAAAATATCCCCATCTTCTTTCAGAATACAGGCACTGTACTTCCCACCTCCAGCATTGTAACATCCCCACCTATCCTTCAGAGTACAGGCACTGTACTTCCCACCTCCAGCACTGTAACACCCTCACCCATCCTCCAGAGTGCAGGCACTGTACTTCCCACCTCCAGCACTGTAACACCCTCACCCATCCTTCAGAGTGCAGGCATTGTACTTCCCACCTCCAGCACTATAACATCCACATACATCCTTCAGAGTGCAGGCACTGTACTTCCCACCTCCAGAACTGTAACATCCACACCCATCCTTCAGAGTGCAGGCACTGTACTATCCCCCTCAAGCATTGTAACATCCACACCCATCCTTCAGAGTACAGGCACTGTACTTCCCACCTCCAGCATTGTAACATCCCCACCCATCCTTAAGAGTACAGGCACTGTACTTCCCACCTCCAGCACTGTAACATCCCCACCCATCCTTCAGAGTGCAGACACTGTACTTCACACTTCCAGCACTGTAACATCCCCACCCATCCTTCAGAGTGCAGGCACTGTACTTCCCACCTCCAGCATTGTAACATCCCCACCCATAATCAAAGTGCAGGCACTGT
>WNWK01009620.1:0-75400 GCA_009830355.1 Cherax destructor | reverse complement strand
TCCCAAGCTGTTGCTGTGTCAGACAGGATGTAGATGAATGGTTCAGGAGAACCGACAAGTTATAAATTAGACACATATGCAACACTTGGGTATCTTTATTGAGGAAACGTTTCGCCACACAGTGGCTTCATCAGTCCAATACAAAGTAGAAAGGTGTAAGGAGAGGAGGAGTTTGAGGTTATCAGTCCCTCGGCCTGGAGTCGATGTGTTCAGTCCATCAATCTTGTTAGAAGTGTAGCACAAGGCCGTAGAGGGACTGATAACCTCAAACTCCTCCTCTCCTTACACCTTTCTACTTTGTATTGGACTGATGAAGCCACTGTGTGGCGAAACGTTTCCTCAATAAAGATACCCAAGTGTTGCATATGTGTCTAAGATATTATTAGTGTCTTCCTGAGTGAAAACCGAGAGAAAATAATTATTAAAAGTAGAGCACATTTCATTCTCTTTGTCAGTAAGATACCCATAATTATTTTTAAGGGGACCTATCTTATCTCTAACTTTTGTTCTATACACCTGGAAAAACCTTTTTGGGTTAGTTTTCGAATCCCTAGCAACTTTAATTTCGTAGTCCCATTTAGCTTTTCTTATCCCCTTTTTAACGTCCCTCTTAATGTCAATATACTGACTCATAAGATGACCCTCACCTCTTTTGATACGCCTATAAATTCCTTTCTTCTGCCCTAAAAGATATTTGAGCCTATTATTCATCCATTTTGGGTCATTTCTATTCGATCTAATTTCTTTATATGGGATAAATGTTATTTGGGCAGCATGTATAGTGTTCAGAAAACTGTCATATTGATAGCTCTCTTCATTACCCCAGTCCACAGATGATAAGTGTTCTCTAAGTCCATTGTAATCTGCTAAGCGAAAATCTGGGACCGTTACTGAGTTATTCGTACCTATGCTGCACATATGCTGTATTCTCTTCAAGATTGATGGACTACCTGGAGTATACCTGGAGAGAGTTCCAGGGGTCAACGCCCCTGCGACCCTGTATGTGACCAGGCCTCATGTTGGATCAGAGCCTGATCAACCAGGCTGTTACTGCTGGCCGCACGCAGTCCAACGTACGAACAACAGCCTGGCTGGTCAGGTACCGACTTTAGGTGCCTGTCCAGTGCCTGCTTAAAGAAAGCCAGGGGTTTGTTGGTAATCCCCCTGATGTATGCTGGGAGGCAGTTGAACAGTCTTGGGCCCCTGACACTTATTGTGTTGTCTCTCAACGTGCTAGTGGCACCCCTGCTTTTCATTAGGGGAATGTTACATCGCCTGCCAAGTCTTTTGCTTTCGTAGGGAGTGACTCTCGTGTGCAAGTTTGGTACTAATCCCTCGAGAATTTTCCACGTGTATATAATAATGTATCTCTCCCGCCTGCGTTCTAGGGAGTACAGGTTTGGGAACTTCAAGCGTTCCCAGTAATTGAGGTGGTTTATCGCAGTTATGCATGCCGTGAAGGTTCTCTGCACATTTTCTAGGTCAGCAATTTCACCTGCCTTGAAAGGTGCAGTTAGTGTGCAGCAATATTCCAGCCTAGATAGAACAAGCGACCTGAAAATTGTCAACATGGGCTTGGTATCCCTGGTTTTGAAGGTTCTCATTATCCATCCTATCATTTTTCTAGCAGATGCGATTGCTACGGTGTTATGGTCCTTGAAGGTGAGATCCTCTGACATGATCACTCCCAGGTCTTTGACAATAGTTTTTCGCTCTATTGTGTGGTTGGAATTTGTTTTGTACTCCGATGAGATTTTAATTTCTTCACGTTTTCCATATCTGAGTAATTGAAATTTCTCATCATTGAACTTCATATTGTTTTCTGCAGCCCATTTAAAGATTTGGTTTATGTCTGCTTGGAGTCTTGCAGTGTCTTCAACGGTGGACACTGTCATACAGATTCGGGTGTCATCTGCAAAGGAAGACACGGCACTGTGGCTTATATCCCTGTCTATGTCCGATATGAGGATGAGGAACAGGATGGGAGCGAGTACTGTGCCTTGTGGAACAGAGTTTTTCACTGTAGCCGCCTCAGACTTTACTCTGTTGACTACTACTCTTTGTGTTCTACTTGTTAGGAAATTATAGATCCATCTACCCACTTTTCCTGTTATTCCTTTATCACGCATTTTGTGTGCTATTACACCATGGTCACACTTGTCAAAGTCTTTTGCAAAGTCTGTGTATATAACATCTGCATTTTGTTTGTCTTCTAGAGCATCCAGAACCTTGTCGTAGTGGTCCAGTAGTTGGGACAGACAGGAGCGACCTGCTCTAAACCCATGCTGCCCTGGGTTGTGTAATTGATGGGTATCTAGATGAGTGGCGATCTTTCTTCTTAGAACCCTTTCAAAGATTGTTATGATATGGGACGTTATCGCTATTGGTCTGTAGTTCTTTGCTATTGCTTTACTGTCCCCTTTGTGGAGTGGGGCTATGTCTGTTGTTTTTAGTAACTGCGGGACGACCCCAGTGTCCATGCTCCCTCTCCTTAGGATGTTAAAAGCACGTAATAGGGGCTTCTTTCAGTTCTTGATGAACACGGAGTTCCACGAGTCTGGGCCTGGAGCGGAGTGCATGGGTATGTCATTTATTGCCTTTTCGAAGTCATTTGGCGTCAGGGTAATGTCAGATAGGCATGTGTCTGCCAAGTTCTGTGGCACTCTCATAAAAAAATTCATTTAGGTCTTCGACTTTCAGTCTGGTTAGCGGCTCGTTAAAAACTGAGTCATACTGGGACTTTAGTAACTCACTCATTTCCTTGCTGTCATCTGTGTAGGACCCATCCCGTTTAAGTAGGGGCCCAATACTGGATGTTGTTCTCGACTTTGATTTGGCATAAGAAAAGAAATACTTTGGGTTTCTTTCAATTTCATTTATGGCTTTTAGTTCTTCCCGCGTTTCTTGATTCCTGTAAGATTCCTTTAGTTTTAATTCGATGTTTGCTATTTCTCTGACCAGTGCCTCCCTGCGTATTTCAGATATATTGACAACATCGACTCAAGGTTGAGGGACTGATACCCCTCAAGTGAGGTTCATGATCTAGGGAATTGGATCTGTGATCCAATTCCCTGAATTAAGCCTGAATGCCTTCCCCCCCCCACAGGCGCTGCATAATCCTACGGGTTTAGCGCTCCCCTTGATTATAATAATAATAATAATGAGGGACTGATTACCTCAAACTCCTCCTGTTCTTCACATTTCTCCTTTGTATGGACTGATGAAGCCACTGTGTGGCGAAACGTTTCCTCAATAAAGATACCCAAGTGTTGCATATGTGTCTAATTTATCAACTCGTCTGTTCTCTGAACCATTCATCTACAAGTTCTACGTTATTTAATTTATAAGTGCTTGGGTTATGGACACTCCCAAGCTTCAGAACCTTGCATTTATCTACATTGAATTGCATCTGCCACTTTTCTGACCAGGAATTGAGTTTGTCTAAATCCTCCTGAAGTTCCCTGACATCTACGTTTGAATCAATTATCGTACCTATCTTCGTGTCATCGGCGAATTTGCTCATATCACTAGTAATTATCTCGTCAAGGTCATTGATATATATTATAAACAACAATGGGTCCAAGACTGATCCCTGTGGAACGCCACTTGTTACAGACCCCCACTCGGATTTAACCCCATTTATGCATACTCTCTGCTTCCTATTAGTGAGCCATGACACGATCCATGACAGCACTTTTCCCCCAATGCCATGAGCTGCCTTACTAAAATCTAAATAAACAATATCGAATTCTTTATCGTGATCAACAGCCTCAAAAGCTTTACTGAAGAAGGTTAATAAATTAGATAGGCAGGAACGGCCCCTCGTGAATCCATGCTGAGTATCATTAATCAAATTATGGTTATCTAGATGGCTTCTTATAATATCAGCTATAATTGACTGATATTATAAGAAGACAGCGAAAAAGGTCAAACTGGCCCTGTGACAGATCAGTTAGTAAGTAAGTTTATTTAGGCACAGGTACACATAAGTACAATGATCATACATAGTGTAAATTACCTAGGATAACCCCAAAAAGTCAGACATAGTAACTTATTTCACATCTGTTGCTAATATGATCACTACCGCCAAAGACTTCGAGCATATGCGAGCTCCAGGAATATGTCTTGAGATAGAAATATATTGGAAAAGACTCCCTAACTAAGCTGCTGTTGGCAATGCTAAGTCGTAGATAGATCTGGACTCTTGTATGAGCGGTGATGTGCTTGGTACCTTCCTGCACACGGATGATGGTCATTGCTCTCTCCTGTCTCAGTGTTGTCTCCCTTCATGAAGGTGGAGACTTCCCTGGCCACAGCGGTGCCCAGGTTACCATGAAAATAATGACGGGTACATGTATCCACAGTATTCATGAGGATAGCTTCGTGGTGCTTATAACCTCGTCATTGAAGCATTTTGAGCATCTGCCCTAAATGCTCGGCACTGCCCGAAATAACCTTAATAACAAGGGAACTTTTTGTAAAATAGTTCATGCATGCCATTTATTCCTATGTTAATTGTATATTGCACTGTACTTTATATAAATAAACTTTGTCTTTGTCAATAACGAAGAAGAGGAAAGGTAATGTGGAAAAAGGCACTTAAGTACAGTTCAGGACATTTATTAGAGGAAACGTTTCACCACTAGTGGCTTCGTCAGTCCTAATGAAGAAGCGACTTGTGGCAAAACGTTCCCTCTAAAAAATGTCCTGAACTGTACATAAGTGTCCTTTTCCACATCTTGTCGGTATCACCAGATCATTTTCCAGAGAGGTAAGTGGTTTTAATAGACCATAATTTTTAAAGGGGTGGACCGGTAAGCCAGCGGAAGGCCTCGGTCAGATGACCAAAAGCTCCAACGGCGGGTCATCATCTGACTAAGACCCGCGTCAGGAAACACCTGTCCGGTGTCCTGACGAACCTACCCTAACCCCCCAGAGAGGTAATGGTTAGATACGGCGCCGGTCGTGACAGCCCTATAAACCAACAATAACACCTACACTTTAAATGCCTCGAAATCACAATAAAATTATATAATGAAAAATTCTTTTTTATTAAAATGATATTTTTTTCGGTACCGAAGTAATGTATAGAGTTACTGTTTATTATATACATTTTCAGGTAATACAATACATGGGAACTGCGACAAGTCAGCTGACCAGAGTAAACAATAATGTCCGCCCACCGTAATGTTAACAAGTTAGTGGTGATCAAAAAACTGATAGATACGTCTTACGACATTAAAGACGTCGTTAGAACAGACTTGGAATCCAACAACAAAGGATTTTCCATCCTCCTGGCGGATGGGAAGTTAATACTTGTAGTATGGGTCAACAAAAAAGTTACCTCGCAAGCTGTACTGGATGTGTCTGAGTGAGTATGAAATTTATTTCGCCCTATGTGTGTGTGTGTGTGTAGGCTTCGTGATGCTTAAAGGTAATATGGTTTAGTATCTGAGGTATTGAAGCTAATTCTGAAGAAGGTTTGGGAAAAGGTTGGACAAGTAGGTGGGTGGGAATGGTTGGTTTAGAGAAGGACTTGCCTAGTTTGGGCTAGTAGGCCTTCTGCAGTGTTCCTCCATTCTTATGTTTCCTTCACCGGACGCTTCTTAATGCAGGTGAAGGTATCTGATCCAATCCAGGGGATTGGAGCTACCCTCCTTTATTTTGAATCAAAGCTAATTATAGAACCTCCAATTCCTAAGGCGCTGTATGACCCCTCCCCCTAGGCTGTATGACCCTTTCGGGTCTAGAGCTTAAACTTAATAATAAAAATGTATAACCTCTATGGGTTTCTGAAATAAAGACACTAAAGAACATCCAGTGGGTGAAGCGTCTTCTAATAAATACCCTAAGCATTACATACGTGTCTATTTCACAGTGTGTCAGTATTTATATACCTCAAGATTGTAATAGGTTTGATGTATAAGATCTTTCTGATCTGGCACTGAGCTGTTTGGTAGTTAGCAGGTTTTGTGGAACCCAGTATCATTGATGAAGCTTTGTAACCATTTGAAAAAACCTATTCACTGTAATTCTTCATGCAGTTTGATGTTAAACATGAATGATTTGATAGGTACATGACTTTATTTTACCTGTGTATAATGAGAATGCACAGATATATGCAGTATTTATAAAATTTAAGATTACCCTAAAAAATACAATCATCTTCAGTGCATGCTGGCAACGTGGAGGTGAGAGTGAAGTAATTATTGCCTGCCAAAATGGGAGACTGGTCCGGTATTCAGTACACTTTGACACTGGTCTCTCTTGCTCACTTCAGTTATCTGCTCCATCTCTTCTTTCACTTATCAGGGAGAAAGACTCAAGTAAGTTTGATACTTAAATGGTTTATCATATTTATGAAGAAAGGTATTCAGCAGAAGTTTGATATTTGTATTGAAATTGGGGATATTACTGATTATAACTGTTTCTCGTATTGTCGTCTGTAGTACATATGTTAAACCCCAGTAGCAAACACTTAAGTATATTTTAAATTAATCATGAATCATTGTACTTAATATATATGTCAAAAAAAAGTCTATGATTTGTGTAGGGTTCTCTGTGTCAACTGATATCCTATGGCTTTATTATATATTTAATGTACAGCTAAATGAATCATATCTAGATTCCATAGTGCAGCTCTATACTTGATAAATTTTCATAGGGTAAAAGCCTATTTTTGATGGTTATCATTTTTCTGTATTTTAGGATTTTTTTAATTAATGTAATTACAGTTTACTGATAGTCATATAGTATAATATTTACTATTCTACAGGTATACGCTCAATTCGTAGCCCAAGAATATGGGGCCATACAGATCAATTCATTCTCATGCAACCACAAATTGATCGCTTAGTGCTCCTGGCCACCAATGCTGGAGGCCGTCCCACAACACATGGGGTTCTTCGAACCCCACCTCTTCGTACAGCACACCTCTACAAAAACATGATCCTGGCACAGCCTGTAACTGGAACAAATCTGTGTATCCTTTTAATTAATTAGTTTTTATGTTCAGTAATCACTTACTCTGTGGATATATTAAATTTACTAAGCATTTATTTCAAGGGAAGATTCTTAACAAAAAAGAATACCTTTTTTAACACTGCTGCCTGCATAGCAAGACAAAGTTTTTTAACACATCGGTCATCTCTTACCAAGGTAGGGTGATTGAAAAAAGAGGAATGGTACTATATCTAGCGAGTAAAATCCCAAGCTCGAACACCCGTCCAACAGACTACCTCACAAACACCTACCCTAATACGCTATTCCTAGCTCCTACCAACCCAATTGAAGTCTCGCTCATAATCAATACCCTTAAAAACAAGGCAGGAGACATAAACAGCTTACCAACTTTTATATACAAAAAAGCTTCACAGGTACTGTCACCAATTATAGCAACACTATTCAATAAATCCATTGAAGCCTCTACCTTTCCATTAATTCTCAAAATAGCTAGGGTCACCCCGATCCACAAAGGAGGTGATCAAACAGTCTTGAATAATTATAGACCAATTTCTAATTTACCACTGCTTTCTAAAATCTTCGAAAAATTAATTCATAGACAAATCTATTCCTACCTCGTCTCACACAATGTACTCAACCCCTGTCAGTTTGGATTCAGGACAAACAAGAGCACAAATGATGCTATTATGCACATGATGGAGTTAATATACACCGCACTTGAGAAGAAAGAAGTCCCACTGGGAATCTTCATTGATCTACGCAAAGCTTTTGATAGTCGACCATGATTTACTGCTCACAAAATTAGCACACTATGGTATAAGAGGGCACCCACTCAACTACCTAAAGTCATACCTTAGCAACAGAAGCCAATATGTGTACACAAATGGAGCGAACGCTTCCACACAACAAATTACAGTCGTAGTCCCTCAAGGAAGTGTCCTGGGGCCCACTCCTATTCCTCATTTACATAAATGACCTACCGAATGCATCACAACTACTCAAACCCATTTTATTTGCAGATGACACAACATATGTCTTCTCTCACCCAAATCCAGTTATACTGGCCAACACTGTTAATGCCGAATTACAGAAAATATCAACATGGATGACGACTAACAAGCTTACTCTCAATACTGACAAGACCTACTTCATACAGTTTGGAAGCAAAGCCACAAATGTTCCACTTAACATAACGCTCAATGGTTCACCCATCACAAGACTCACAGAGGGAAAATTCCTAGGAATCCACCTTGACAGTAGCCTTAAATTCCAAACACACACACAACAAATTTTCAAGAAAATCTCAAAGACAGTAGCCATATTATCAAAGATACGCTATTATGTGCCACAATCAGCTCTCCTTGCACTATATCATTCACTTATCTACCCTTATCTCACCTATGGAATCTGTGCATGGGGATCAACAACATTAAATCACTTTAGACCACTCATAACAACAAAAGGCTGCAGTCAGAATGATAACAAATTCCCACTCTAGACAGCATACTCCACCAATATTCAAAAGTCTAAAACTACTCACCATAAAGAACATTCATACTTATTCTTGTGCCTACTACATATATAAAACTTTACACTATAATATAAACCCTCTGCTCAAAATTCTCCTCACCAACTTTAATAGAACCCATGACCACAACACAAGACACAGATCACTTTTTGATATACCCCGAGTTCATATCAACCTATGTAAAAATTCTGTGCACATAAAGGGCCCCAGAATCTGGAATTCATTACCAGTAAATATTAAGATAACCTTGTCTGAAAATCAATTTAAGACTCAACTCAAAAACCACCTACTCACCCAAAACAAAATACTCATACTATAAGTTAATGTCAAAAATGCTGAATGTTATTTTCCTTAAGATAATCTCAATTTCATATTACCATTCGAGAATCTAAACACCTGTTACAATCTAATATCATCGTATAATAATTTTAACAGTATAATATCATATTATAATTTGAAAACAAATTTTAACTAGAATAAACTCAATAAATTTCTCTAATATTATGTACATAGTCTTTAAGTTACTAGATTAAGCTGCCCCTAATGCCATGGCATTAGGGCCACTGACATGGCATGTCAGTGGCTCTTCTTGCACTCAGTTTATATTGTAACTACCAATACCTATGTAATCTGCAATGAAATAAAATTTACTTTACTTTACTACTACTAAAAGTAAGCCTTAGACAAGGATGTGTGATGTCACCATGGTTGTTCAATATATTTATAGATGGAGTTGTAAGAGAAGTGAATGCTCGGGTGTTGGCTAGAGGTATGGGGTTAAAAGATAAAGAATCTAACACAAAGTGGGAGTTGTCACAGTTACTTTTTGCTGATAACACTGTGCTTTTGAGAGATTCTGAAGAAAAGTTGCAGAGGTTGGTAGATGAGTTTGGTAGGGTATGTAAAAGAAGAAAATTAAAAGTGAATTTAGGAAAGAGTAAGGTGATGAGGATAACAAAAAATTAGGTAACGAAAGATTGGATATTAGATTGGAGGAGGTGAATGTATTTAGATATTTATTAGTGGATGTGTCAGCAGATGGGTCTATGAAAGATGAGGTGAATCATAGAATTGCTGAAGGAAAAAAGGTGAGTGGTGCACTTAGGAGTCTGTGGAGACAAAGAACTTTGTCCATGGAAGCAAAGATGGGAATGTATGAGAGTATAGTTATACCAATGCTTTTATATGGGTGTGAAGCATGGGTGGTGAATGTTGCAACAAGGAGAAGGCTGGAAGCAGTGGAGACATCATGTCTGAGGGCAATGTGTGGTGTGAATATAATGCAGAGAATTCATAGTTTGAAAATTAGGAGGAGGTGCGGGATTACCAAAACTATAATCCAGAGGGCTGAGGAGGGGTTGTTGAGGTGGTTTGGACATGTAGAGAGGATGGAACAAACTAGAATGACTTCAAGAGTGTATAAATCTGTTGTGGAGGGAAGGCGGGTTAGGGTTCAGCATAGGAAAGGTTGGAGGGAGGGTGTAAAGGAGGTTTTGTGTGCAAGGGGCTTGGACTTCCAGCAAGCATGTGTGAGCGTGTGAGCAGGGTAACATTTATGAAGGGATTCAGGGAAATCGGCAGACCGGACTTGAGTCCTGGAGATGGGAAGTACAGTGCCTGCACTTTGAAGGAGGGGTGTTAATTAATGTTGCAGTTTTATAAATCTGTAGTTGAGGGAAGGCGGGTTAGGGTTCGGCATAGGAAAGGTTGGAGGGAGGGTGTAAAGGAGGTTTTGTGTGCAAGGGGCTTGGACTTCCAGCAAGCATGTGTGAGCGTGTGAGCAGGGTAACATTTATGAAGGGATTCAGGGAAATCGGCAGACCGGACTTGAGTCCTGGAGATGGGAAGTACAGTGCCTGCACTTTGAAGGAGTGGACCCCTGGATTTCATACTGCTCCCAACTCGAACAATTATGTAAGTGTTTTTTTGTAAGTGCTTTTGTAAGTGTATTTTTGGGGGTCTGAAATGGACTAATCAAATTTACATTTGTCCTTATGGGAACAAATTCGTTCGGTAACAGCACTCGAACAGCCTTCTGGAAAGAATTATTGACAAAATCCGGGGGTCCACTGTATTTAGATGCATAAATATACAGTGGACCCTCGGTTAACGAATACCCCAGAAATCGTACAATTATGTAAGTATAATATTTTAAGTGCATGTGGAAGTGTATTTTTGGGGGTCTGAAATAGACTAACCTACATGACATTATTTCTTAAGGACGTAAATTCGTTCGGTAATGGCACTTGAGCAGGCTTCTGGGATGAAGTTTTTTCGTTAACCGAGGGTCCACTGTACATTTAAGATGTTCCAAAACAAAGATGTTTTATGACTAATGAAGAACAAAGGGAAATCAGCATGTAATAAGTAATACAAAATGGCACCCTCAGAAACGAGACCATGCCGATTTTTAAAAAAAATGGTTTCTTAAGAGTGACCTATATGTGTGTACGTATATGTAATGAATTAATACTTTATAATACAGAACAGTATTAGGAAAATGGAAATGGTTTATTTCTTTCGGTCACCCTGCCTTGGCAGATATCAATTGTAAGAAACATTATGAAAATGTGTATAGTGTGTATAATAGTATTTGGTACAGCACTGTATGTATACCTGGAGGGTGTTCTGGGGGTCAGTGTCCCCATGGCCTGGTCTGTGACCAGGCCTCACTGAATCAGGGCCTGATCAACCAGGCTGTTACTGCTGGCCCCACATAAACCGATGTACGACCCACAGCCTGACTGGTCAGGTATTGACTTTAGGTGTCTGTCCAGCTCCCTCTTGAAGACAGCACTTGAACATTCCTTAAAAAATATGGATTGCAAGTGATTAAAAAAGTAAAGCTCAAGACACACTGTAAGAGAACAGTAAGCAGGGCCTGCCTGTATACATAATAAGGAGCACAGTGCCGTTCCGTATGTCTTTTCTCAGCCACATGTTGTGTTTCATCCGAACGATAAAATATTGGGAATTTCACTGATGTTATTTAACCCTTTTGGGGTCGGTGCCGTACTAGTACGTTTTACGAGCAGGGGTCGGTGCCATACTAGTACGAGTAAATTCTAGCAGCCTCAAATTAAGTGGGAAACGGCTGGGAGGCCTACATATGAAAGAATGGGTCTGTGTGGTCAGTGTGCGCAGTATAAAAAAAATCCTGCAGTACACACTGCATAATGAGAAAAAAATAAAAAACTCTGACCGTTTTTTTCGTTTAAAACAGCGACTTTTCAGTCTATTTTTGTATGGTATTTATTGATGTACAGTGGACCCCCGGCTAACGAACACCGCAGAAATCGTGCAATCATGTAAGTATAATATTGTAAGTGCTTGTAGAAGTGTATTTTTGGGGGTCTGAAATAGACTAACCTACGTGACATTATTTCTTAAGGAAGTAAATTCGTTCGGTAATGGCACTTGAGTAGGCTTCTGGAATTAATTTTTTTCATTAGCCGGGGGTCCACTGTATTCTCGTTTTCTTGGTCTCATTTGATAGAATGGAAGATATATTACAGAAATAGAGATGATTTTGATTGGTTTGACAATGACAAGTACAGTGGACCCCCAAGTAACGAGCAAAATTCATTCCAGAAGCCTGCTCAATTTACTCCCTTAAGAAATAATGTCAAGTAGGTTAGTCCATTTCAGACCCCCAAAAATACACTTACAAAAGCACTTACAATATTATACTTACATAATTGTACGATTTCTGGGGTGCTCGTAATTCGCGGGTCCACTGTACCTTGAAATTGAGCTCAAAGTAGCAAAAATGTTCAATTTTTGACGATGTTCAAGAGTAAACAGATCACACCATGTATCCAATACACATCAACTGGAGAGTCTAATATTCATGCACAAGTGCTCTGATATTATTTATACCATTTTTACAATGATGCAGTTGTATACATAACAGTAAATCTTCTATTTTTTGTGAGAATAAAAATTCAAAATGAAAAGCAAAAGTAATGTAAGAGGGGCCTGGAGACGTGACTAATGAACAGAGAAGATGTTATTTTAGTGCCAGGAATGTCTGCCTTGTTTATTCTGGACCCTATTTTGAAATTGGCATCGTTTGAAATTTGTGTGAAATTGGCCAAATTGCCATTTTCTGACCACTATTTTGGGTAGTTGAAATTGGTAAATAGGTGGTTTCTTGTACTCAATCGATAGTAGAAATGGAGTTCTAGCAAATAGCTATAATTTTAATAGACTGAAACATTGGAATTTGCCGAAAATAGGGCTCAAAGTGGGCGAAATCGCCGATGCGTAAATGTCATCAATACCGCTAACTTCGCGAAATCATAATTCCGTTAGTTTTCGATCACATTTCATAATTTTGGTGGCGTTATGATCGGAAAAAGATTCTCTATCATTTCATGAGAATTTTTTTTTTTTTTTTCCAAAAAAATTTCGACCCTGAGAACATGTTTCCGAGAAGGCCTGTCGACCCCCAAAGGGTTAACATTGATCAAAATGTTATTAGGATCACAAATGACTCAGAACCAAAACAAAAAAGCAAATTCCCTCACTATTATCTTTTTTTTTTTTTTTTTTTTTTTTAATAATATGTAATGCTATACGTATATGGAATATTGGATGTTGGTATTTGGCTGGAACACTGAATATAGCTTGTTTTATTTTATTGAGAAAATAAATTATTTTAAATTTCTTCTAGAATATTTACTTGGGTATAGAGAGAATGGCTAACCAGTAATTGAACAGTGAATAAAAGAAAAATATTTGATTAAAATAAATATGCAATGTAATACAGCCTCTCCTCATTTAGTGACGTACTCGTTTACCAACGACTCAGACTTACGACGGGCTCTCTGACCAGTATGCATTCCTAAATAATGTATATAAGAGCTGAATTCCTCTATTCTGTTTATTACAATATACATTACACTACTGTATATTGTAAACATAAAAATATAATAGAAATGTTATAAATGATACAAAGGTGACATTAAAACAATATCAAAGATGGTTGACACAAACTCACTACCATTATAGTATGCTCCTCACTTAGCGACGAATTTGTTTACCGATGTTTTCTTAGTAATGAAACTCTGTCGTTAAGTGAGGAGAGGCTATATATATATATACTAAATTCTGTATAATCTTGTTCATATTATCCAATATTACTGATAAATACCTTAGTAAGTTCAATATGTATGAGAAAATTGTACAGATATTTCAGGATTTGAGTCCTGGAAATGGGAAGTACAATGCCTGCACTTTAAAGGAGGGGTTTTGGATATTGGCAGTGTGAAGGGACATCTAAACTGTTGTATTTGAGTGCCTCTGCAAAGACAGTGATTATGTATGAGTGATGATGAAAATGCTGAGTGATGAAAGTTTTTTCTTTCTTTTTGGGGTTTTCTTTCATTTTGGGTCACCCTGCCTTGGTGGGAAACGGCCGACATGTTAAAAAAAAAAATCTGAAATCTGAGATTATTCCAGTTTGTGCTAGTCCTACTTTCCATATGTACATTAATATTATAGGAGTAAGAAGGAAGGAGGGAAACCATTATTTCTTATGCAATAAGATAAAAAAAAAATTATCTCTATTTCTAACAGTCATCAGTTAAGTTCTTCCATTAATACAGGACTTATAGGATTTCTAGGTTGATGCTTTTATTTTTTTTATTCCTACATTTTATCCCAGTTACTTTTAATCTGAAAATTTTTTAATAGTTGAGTAAAGCTAGGATGATTGTACTGTATAAGGACTTTTTTTTTTCCTTAACTTGGTATTTTAGATGAGTATGAAACCAAAAAATGCAAGCTGATCGATGTCATCAATCTGAGCTTACAAAGGATAGGGTCTGAGTTTACAGAATGGAGTTCTCTTACTTGTTCCTCAACTGGTGAAACTATAGCCGTGGCAGACTCCAAACGACATATTTATGTGACTAATTTTAGATATCGAATTTCTCTTGGAAAAAAAGGTGAGACTTTTATTTATCAGCTATTATTATTATATTCAAGTATTATTATATTCTAATACAGTGGACCCTCGCTATTCGAACACTCCAAAGCTCACCCTCATTCCAGAATGCTGTTCAAGTGCTGTTACCAAACGAATTTATTCCCATAAGGAATGATGTAAATTAGATGAGTCCATTTCAGACCCCCAAAAATACACTTATAAAAGCACGTAAAAAAATAAACTTACATAAAAGGGTGAGTTTTAGAGTGTTCGAATAGCGAGGGTCCACTGTAATACTTTAACAATACAGTATTTGCCAACGTTTATTTAACATAGCCCAATTGGGTTTAGCACTTCTCCATGAATATATTAATACAAATACTTGGAGAGCATATAAATCTGTAGGGGAAGGAAGGCGGGGTAGGGGTCGTCCTCGAAAAGGTTGAAGGGAGGGGGTATAGGAGGTTTTGTGGGTGAGGGGCTTGGACTTCCTGCAAGCATGTGTGAGCATGTTAGATAGGAGTGAATGGAGACGGATGGTTTTTGGGACCTGACAAGCTGTTGGAGTGTGAGCAGGGTAATATTGTGTGAAGGGATTCAGGGAAACCAGTTAATTGATTTATACTGTAGTTGGACTTGAGTCCTGGAAATGGGAAGTACAATGCCTGCACTTTAAAGGAGGGGTTTGGGATATTGGCAGTTTGGAGGGACTTCTGCAAAGACAGTGATTATGTATGACTGAGGGGAAAGTGTTGAATGATGATGAAAGTATTTTCTTTTGGAGATTTTCTTTCTTTTTGGGTCACCCTGCCTCGGTGGGAGACGGCCGACTTGTTGAAAAAAAAAAAATACAAATAATGAAAAGGAAATTAGTAAGAGCACTATGAGTGCAACAACATGAAGAGGAAAAATTTGCAAGGTTCTTGATCTACCAATTCAGTGGGTGTGTGGCAGGTTCATTACCACTAAGAGATAAAGTTTTTTAGATAGTGGTGATGTAGCTGTCTTGTGCTAATTTTGTTGATATGAATGCCCATGTAAGTCCACCCCTTAAATTAGCTTGAATCAATGCAATAAGCATTTAGTAAAATTCAGTACTGTATATCAAAATAATAAATTTTTTGCATGGGAGGTCTGCATTGTAAATGAAAAGATGAGAGTTTTTCATTATATCTTACAGGTGGAATAAACAGGAGCCAAGTCACTCTTCACCAAGTAATATGGCCCACAAGTCTGCAACCATCAAGAATCAAGGAGCTTTCCTTGAGTGTATCAGATACTGTCCTCACTGTCTTCTGTCAAACTGATGATGAAGGCTTAGGTAATCCTGTGTAAATTTTTAATTTTTATCTATGAAGTGATGTGATTGTAAATACAGTAGATCATTAAGTTATAAAATGATTTAAAAGATAACCAAACTTCTGCCCTTTCTGACCTTCCCCTTCTCTTCCCTTGTGGAAGTATGTTGACTGGCTGGGTAGGGCAGGGCAGGGCAGGAAATACCCATTATTGAGACAGTAAGTCCTTGGCCTTTTAAAGTTCCACTAGCTAAGGCCAAGACTGCATCCACATAGTCACCATCTTATGATCTCCATGATCTGAATCCTTTGCATAATATACACACCATAGAATGAACATAGACACAGTATGAATGCATTTGGTAAAAAATAGATAAAAAATATATGATAATGATTTATTTTTTAATATTTACAGTTTTTTTTTTTCAACAAGTTGGCCGTCTCCCACCGAGGCAGGGTGACCCAAAAAGAAAGAAAATCCCCAAAAAGAAAATACTTTCATCATCATTCAACACTTTCACCTCACTCATACATAATCACTGTCTTTGCAGAGGTGCTCAGATATGACAGCTGAGAATAAGTCCCTCCCAGCTGTCACTATCCCAGACCCCTCCTTTAAAGTGCAGGCATTGTACTTCCCATTTCCAGGACTCAAGTCCAACTAAATCAATTAACTGCTTTCCCTGAATCCCTTCACAAAATGTTACCCTGCTCACACTCCAACAGCTCGTCAGGCCCCAAAACCATTCGTCTCCATTCACTCCTATCTAACACGCTCACACGTGCTTGCTGGAAGTCAAGCCCTCTCCCACAAAACCTCCTTACCCCTCCCTCCAACCTTTTGAGGACGACCCTACCCTGCCTTCCTTTCCCTACAGATTTATCGTCTCCAAGTCATTCTACTTTGATCCATTCTCTCTAAATGACCAAACCACCTCAACAACCCTCTTCAGCCCTCTGACAAATACTTTTAGTAACTCCACACCTCCCCCTAATTTCCACTCTAATTTTCTGCATAATATTTACACACACATTGCCCTTAGACAGGACATCTCCACTGCCTCCAGCCACCTCCTCACTGCAGCATTTGAAACCCCATGCTTCACACCCATATAAGAGTGTTGGTACCACTATACTTTCGTACATTCCTTCTTTGTCTCCATGGATAACATTTTTGTCTCCACAGATACCTCAACGCACCACTCACCTTTTCCTTTATCAATTCTATGGTTAACCTCATCCTTCATAAACCCATCTGCTGACAAGTCAACTCCCAAATATCTGAAAACTTTCACTTCTTCCATAATCCTTCTCTCCAATGTGATATCCAATTTTTCTTTATTTAAATCATTTGATACCCTCATCACCTTACTCTTATCTATATTCACTTTCAACTTTCTACCTTTACACCTCCCAAACTGTCCACTAACCTTTGCAACTTTTCTTTAGAATCTCCCATAAGCACAGTATCATCAGCAAAAAGTAACTCTGTCAACTCCCATTTTGCATTTAATTCCCATAATTTAATTCCACGCCTCTCCCCAACACCCCTAGCATTTACTTCTTTTACAACCCCATCTATAAATATATTAAACAACCATGGTGACATTACACATCCCTGTCTAAGACCTACTTTTACCGGAAGTAATTCCTCTCTCCTACACACCTTAACCGAGCCTCACTATCCTCATAAAAACTCTTTACAGCATTCAGTAACTTACTACCTATTCCATACACTTGCAACATTTGCCACATTGCTCCCCTATCCACTCTATCATATGCCTTTTCTAAATCCATAAATGCAATGAAAACTTCCCTACCTTTATCTAAATACTGGTCACATATATGCTTCAATGTAAACACTTGATCTACACATCCCCTACCCACTCTAAAGCCTTCTTGCTCATCTGCAATCCTACTCTCTGTCTTACCTCTAATTCTTTTAATAATAACCCTACCGTACACTTTACCTGGTATACTCAGTAAACTTCTTCTTCTTTCAACAAGTCGGCCATTTCCCACCAAGGTGGGGTGGCCCAAAGAGAAAAAAGTTTCTCTTTTTAACTTTAGTAATATATACAGGAGAAGGGGTTACTAGCCCCTTGCTCCCGGTATTTTAGGCGACTCTTACGACACGCATGGCTTACGGAGGAAGAATTCTGTTCCACTTCCCCATGGAGATAAGAGGAAATAAGAACAAGAACTAGTAAGAAAATAGAAGAAAACCCAGAGGGGTGTGTATATGCTTGTACATGAATGTGTAGTGTGACCTAAGTGTAAGTAGAAGTACAGTGGTACCTCGAGTTACGATATTTTTTCGTTCGAGAATGCTGTTCAAGTGCCATTACCAAACGAATTTATCCCCATAAGGAATAATGTAAAATAAACTAGTCCTTTTACACCCCCAAAAATATACTTACAAAAGCATTTAAAAAAATAAACTTACATAAAAGGGCGATTTTGGGGACCATCGTAACTCGAGGTACCACTGTAACAAGACATACCTGAAATCTTGCATGATTGTGAGACAGAAAGAAGACACCAGCAATCCTACTATCATGTAAAACAATTCAGGCTTTTGGTTTACACTCACTTGGCAGGACGGTAGTACCTCCCTGGGCGGTTGCTGTCTACCAACCTACTACCTAGAACTCAGTAAACTTCTTCTTTCTTTCAACACGTCGGCCGTTTCCCACCGAGGCAGGGTGGCCCAAAAGGAAAAACGAAAGTTTCTCCTTTTACATTTAGTAATATATACAGGAGAAGGGTTACTAGCCCCTTGCTCCCAGCATTTTAGTCCGCCTCTTACGACACGCATGGCTTACGGAGGAAGAATTCTATTCCACTTCCCCATGGAGATAAGAGGAAATAAGAACAAGAACTAGTAAAAAATTAGAAGAAAACCCAGAGGGGTGAGTATATATATGCTTGTACATGAATGTGTATTGGGATCTAAGTGTAAGTAGAAGTAGCAAGATGTACCTGAAATCATGCATGTTTATGAGACAGAAAAAAGACACCAGCAATCCTACCATCATGTAAAACAATTACAGGCTTTCGTTTTACACTCACTTGGCAGGACGGTAGTACCTCCCTGGACAGTTGCTGTCTACCAACCTACTACCTAGAACTCAGTAAACTTCTTCTTCTTTCTTTCAACACGTCGGCCGTTTCCCACCATAGTGGGGTGGCCCAAAATGAAAAACGAAAGTTTCCCATTTTACATTTAGTAATATATACAGGAGAAGGGGTTACCAGCCCCTTGCTCCCAGCATGTTAGTCGCCTCTTACGACACGCATGGCTTACGGAGGAAGAATTCTGTTCCACTTCCCCATGGAGATAAGAGGAAATAAGAACAAGAACTAGTAAGAAAATAGAAGAAAACCCAGAGGGGTGAGTATATATATGCTTGTACATGAATGTGTATTGGGATCTAAGTGTAAGTAGAAGTAGCAAGATGTACCTGAAATCATGCATGTTTATGAGACAGAAAAAAGACACCAGCAATCCTACCATCATGTAAAACAATTACAGGCTTTCGTTTTACACTCACTTGGCAGGACGGTAGTACCTCCCTGGACAGTTGCTGTCTACCAACCTACTACCTAGAACTCAGTAAACTTATTCCCCTATAATTCTTACAATCTCTTTTATCCCCCTTCCCTTTATATAAAGGAACTATACATGCTCTCTGCCAATCCCTAGGTACCTTCCCCTCTTTCATACATTTATTAAACAACAATACCAACCACTCCAACACTATATCCCTCCCCCCTGCTTTTAACATTTCTGTCATTATCCCGTCAGTTCCAGCTGCTTTACCCCCTTTCATTCTACGTAATGCCTCATGCACCTCCCCCACACTCACATCCTGCTCTTCTTCACTCCTAAACGATGTTATACCTCCCTGGCCAGTGCATGAAATTACCGCCTCCCTTTTTTCATCGACATTTAAAAATTCCTCAAAATATTCCTGCCATCTACCCAATACCTCCAGCTCCCCATCTACTAACTCCCCTACTTTGTTTTTAACTCACAAATCCATTTGTTCCCTAGGCTTTCTTACCTTGTTTATCTCTTGTTTTCAGCAAAATTTCTTGACAGAGCCTCTCCCACTCTTTCATCTGCTCTCCTTTGCACAGTCTTAGTAGCATCAACTGTCACCACATCTTTACTGAACAGACTGTTATCATCCCAGGTATAACACATCACCTACCTGACCTCTTCCTTATTTCTGAGGGAGTTGCAATGTTAATGGATGAGGTAGGTGATTATTTTAACATATGCAGTACTGTATGTATTTATTCCTGCAGTAAAGCCTAAAATAAATTTAAGTATATTTTGTGTGCTAGTAGTCTCAGCGTTCCCCTTTCCCCATATATAAATATACAGTAGACCGTCATTTAGCACGGTAGTTACGTTCCTGAAAACGTCGTGTTAAGATAATTTTGTGTTAGATAATTAAAAAAACTTATGGAAAAAATAGGGTTACGTTCCTGGGAGTCCCCAAAAAGCCAAACAAGTTTTTTTAGATCAACAGATCTTACAAAAATAAAAGTGAATATGTAATTGTAGTTCATTATCGTGATGTATTATGTTGTTTTTACTGCTTAAGACTACAAATGTAACATAAATAATAGTATTTACCTTAAATTGTGGGTGCTGGTGTTTGTGGATGATTGTGAAGAGAGTGGAGAGTTATGCTGTGGCCCTACTGGGCTGAGGTGGATGGTAGAGGTTCTGGAACTGAAGTCAATGGTTGTACTGAATGTCTAACTTTAAGTCATTCAGTAAGTCAGTCAAGTTAGTCAGTAAGTCAGTCAAGTCATTCAGTAAGTCAGTCAAGTCATTCAGTAAGTCAGTCAAGTCATTCAGTAAGTCAGTCAAGTCATTCAGTAAGTCAGTCAAGTCATTCAGTAAGTCAGTCAAGTCATTCAGTAAGTCAGTCAAGTCATTCAGTAAGTCAGTCAGTCATTCAGTAAGTAAGTCAGTCAGTCACTCAAACTTTGCAATTCCTAGACTTGAACGCTTAAACCTTTTCCTGTCACTTGCTGGAACACTTGTATGCTTACTGGGTGTAATGATTGCTTGGTAGATTTATGAAAATGCAATGAAAATGAGAAAATGTATGTAAATAAACACAGCGAGCTTCCCGATTATTGTGTATGAACCAAACTGAACGCTGGGAGGGATGCGTGGGTGGGTGAGGGTGGCGGGGGATAGCAGTAGGACTCCCCCACTGACTCAATGGTTTAACCCACCGCGGGCGACCGCGCGCTCAAAAATTTTTCTCCTCCCGCGACCGTGTAATATCATTTTTATGTCGTGTTAGATAATAATGTGCCGCAATTCTTCAATCGTGCAATACTCGTAATGTGCAACATAATCTCGTGCTAAATAACGGTCTACTGTACACACAAAATACAAGTAAAGTACATTTTATAACAAATTTACAATAGCTGTACTTACTTGGATCTTTTAAATGAGACATACCTAGGTGAATATTTTTTTTTTTAATATTATATCTGCTGCCTTCCAGGGATTTCAGCAGCAGAATCATGATTAATACAATACATAATAAAATACAATACAATGAAATGAAAATGTTTATTTCCTTGCAAAGCTTACAATGTGATTTACATATTACAGTATATAAATTACAAAGAAGGCCACTAGCATCCCAAGGCATTTCAGGCAGACTAATCCTGATTCTTACTCTTTATTGATACAGGTTATGAAGCAGTACATTTTGATATTCATTATTGCTTACTGATATAAAAGTTAGGTAATTGAAGTGATTAACACTAAGTAGATTGATAATAGTGAGGTAGTACAAAACATATAACAATATTACAATACTAGTTAATTTAGTAATGGGAATGGTTTTATCTCAGCATGATACACTATTACTATAAAAGCTCATATATTGAGAAGGTATTTCAGGCAAATATAGGACTAACTTAAGATTTATTAGGCAATAACTATATTAAGAATTTTATGTTTACAGTCATTTGGGTGAGTGTAAGTGTAAAAAAGGGGAAATAACAGATAACGAGAGTAAGTTTATTTTGTTTTGGATGTGTTCATGATACAAATAAGAGAATAGGTGGTTTTCACATAGTTAGCTGATGGTGGGGTGTTAGGGAGATAAGGTGTCTTTTAACGGTAGGTTTGTAAATGGTGGTTGAGTCCGAGGTTCTAGAGTTTTCGGGCAGGGAGTTCCAGATTTTAGGCTCTTTTATGTACATTGAGTTTCTGTAGAGATTTAGCCGGACACGAGGAATGTCTTATATAAGAGATTTTTGTGTCTGGTAGTATTGTGTCTATGGGTCCTGTTGCAACTATCAAGAAAGTGTTTTAGTTCAGGGTTAATACATATTAGAATTTATGGTTCTGTAAGTGTAGGCTGCACAGTAGTAGGTGTGAATGTTTTGTACAGTGAATAAGTTTAGGTCTTTGAAGAGTGGGGGGGGGGGGTGTTGTCTAGCATTGGATTGGTGATAATTCTTACTGCAGCTTTTTGTTGGGTTATTATTAGCTTTAGGTGGGTTGCTGCTGTTGATCCCCAGGCACAAATAGCATAGGTGAGGTAGGGATAGATGAGTGAGTAGTATAGTGTGAGTAGGGCTGATTGTGGTACATAGTAACGTATCTTTGAGAGGATCACAACTGTTTTGGATACTTTTTTTATGTGTTGGATATGGGTGTTGAATTTCAGGTTGCTGTCAAGGTGCAGACCCAGGAATTTGCCCTCATTATGTTTAGCAATAAGAGTGTTGTCAATCATAATGTTCAACTGGGCATTGCCTGTTCTGCTCCCAAACATAACGTGGAAGGTTTTGTCAATATTAAGTGTAAGTTTATCGGCAGTCATCCAGGTCGATATTTTTACCAACTCTTCGTTAACAATAGTGTTGAGTGAGGCAAGATTAGGGTGGGAGATGACATAAGTCGTTTCATCAGCAAAGAGAATATGTTTAAGTTGTTGTGATACGTTAGGAAGATCACTGATGTATAAGAGGAAGAGCAAGGGGCCAAGGACACTTCCCTGTGGCACTCCAGTATCCAGTGGTCTTATTGATGAGGTTGTGTCTTTAATAGAGACGTTTTGATGTCTGCTAGTAATGTAGGATTTTTAATACGTATGTAAGTGCATGGCCTCTTATACCATAATGATCAAGTTTGTGGAGTAGGATGCTGTGGTCTACTGCATCAAAAGCTTTCCTTAAGTTGATAAAGAGTCCTAATGGATATTAATTTTTTTCAAGTGCTGTGTAAAGCAGGTCTAGCATTTTTACAATTGCATCGTTTGTGCTTTTGTTTTTCCTGAAGCCAAATTGGCAGGGGTTGAGGATGCTTTGCGCTGTTATAAAGCAGTATAATCTCTTGTGCACGTGTTTCTCGAAGATTTTGGATAGCAATGGTAAGTTGAATATTGGCCTGTAGTTGTTTACATCTGTGGGGTCACCACCTTCGTGTATTGGTGTAACCCTTGTTATCTTGAGTAGTGTCGGGAAAGTGCTGGTTTCTAGTGATTTGTTAAAGAGTAATGAAATAGTGGGCGAAAGAACATGATTCACTCGTTTGTACAATAATGGTGGGACTTGAGCCAAATTCCTTGATTTATTTTTAAGTGATTTAATAATCGTGGTGACTTCTGTGGGCTTGGTTGGTGCAAGATAGAAGGATATTGGGAAATTCCCATCTAAGTATTCACTCGCTCAGGCATTGGCACCTGGGATTTTACTGGCGAGATTTGATCCTATGGTTGAGAAAAAGTCATTTATCTTTTTAACTGTGTCAATAGGCTGTGGTTGTGTTTCATTTGGTTTAGTTAGGACTATATCCCTAGTTTTTTTCAGTTTATGGGTGCCCAGAATCTGAGAGAGTGTCTTCCAGGTCTTTTTTATATCTCCTCTTGTTTCAGTGAATCTATTACAGTAGTACAATTGCTTAGCCTTTCTTATTAGTTTGGTGAGGACTGATGCGTAGTGTTTAATTGGAAGTACAATGCCTGCACTTTAAAGGAGGGGTCTGGGATAGTGACAGTTTGGAGGGACTATTCTAAACTGTAGTATCTGAGCGCCTCTGCAAAGACAGTGATTATGTATGAGTGAGGTGAAAGTGCTGAATGATGATGAAAGTATTTTTTTGGGGGGGATTTTCTTTCTTTTTTGTTGATCACGATAAAGAATTCGATATTGTTTATTTAGATTTTAGTAAGGCTTTTGATAGAGTACTGCACCAGAGATTGTTAAAGAAAGTGGCAGCTCATGGCATTGGGGGAAAAGTGCTGTCATGGATCGAGTCATGGCTCACCAATAGGAAGCAGAGAGTGTGCATAAATGGGGTTAAATCCGAGTGGGGATCTGTAACAAGTGGTGTTCCACAGGGATCAGTCTTAGGCCTGTTGTTGTTTATAATATATATCAATGACCTTGATGAGGGAATTACTAGTGATATGAGCAAATTCGCCGATGACACGAAGATAGGTAGGATAATTGATTCTAACGTAGATGTCAGGGAACTTCAGGAGGATTTAGACAAACTCAATTCCTGGTCAGAAAAGTGGCAGATGCAGTTCAATGTAGATAAATGCAAGGTTCTGAAGCTTGGGAGTGTCCATAATCCAAGCACTTATAAGTTAAATAACATAGAACTTAGCCATACAGATTGCGAAAAGGACTTGGGGGTTATGGTAAGCAGCAACCTTAAACCAAGACAGCAATGCCTAAGCGTACGTAATAAGACAAACAGATTACTGGGATTTATATCAAGAAGTGTAAGCAATAGAAGTCCAGCGGTTATATTACAGCTTTATACATCGTTAGTAAGGCCTCATCTAGATTACGCAGCTCAGTTCTGGTCTCCATATTACAGAATGGATATTAATTCGTTAGAAAACATTCAGCGTAGAATGACTAAATTCATACATAGCATTAGAAATCTTCCGTATGAAGAAAGATTGAAGACCCTAAAATTACATTCACTTGTAAGACGAAGAATTAGGGGAGACATGATCGAGGTATACAAGTGGAAAATGGGTATTAACAAAGGGGATATAAATAAGGTCTTGAGGATATCTCGCCAAGAGAGAACCTGCAATAATGGATTCAAATTAGATAAGTTTAGATTTAGAAAGGATATAGGAAAGTATTGGTTTGGAAATAGGGTAGTTGATGAGTGGAACAGTCTGCCTAGTAGGGTTATTGAAGCTAGGACCTTGGGTAGTTTCAAATTTAGGTTGGATAAATTCATGAGTGAGAGGGGTTGGATTTGAGTGGGACTTGCACATGAGTACAGTGGACCCCCGAGTTTCGTAAAAACTTCACTCCTGAAGTCTGCTCAAGTGCCATTACCGAACGAATTTACTCCCTTAAGGAAAAATTTCACGTAGGTTAGTCTATTTCAGACCCCCAAAAATACACTTCCACAAGAACTTACAAAATTATACTTACATAATTGCACGATTTCCGGGGTATTCGTTAACCGAGGGTCCACTGTAAATAGAATTATCAAAGCTTATTTCTTTTGTAGCATTGAAAATTGGGTTGAGCAAATATTCTGTTAGTGGGACGGATTGTGTAGGACCTGCCTAGTATGGGCCAACAGGTCTGCTGCAGTGTTCCTCCTTTCTTATGTTCTTATGTTCTAACAGAATAAACGCTACCCAAGCAATAAGCTTTTATAATTCTATTTACTCACATGCAAGTCCCACTCAAATCCAACCCCTCTCACTCATGTATTTATCCAACCTAAATTTGAAACTACCCAAGGTTTTAGCTTCGATAGGACCTTGGGTAGCTTTAAAAAGAGATTGGACAAATGTGTAGGGAGACCTGTATAGTATGCTCCTCGTTTAGCGACGAATTCGCTTACCGACGGTGTCTTGGGTCCCTATCTCCGTCGTTAAGTGAGGAGAGACTGTATTGCTTTTCATATTGATGTTTCTTATCAGTGGATCTTAGTATGCTGTTAGTAAGCCATGGGCAACCTAGCCGTTTATTCGTAATCTGTTTCATTTTTATGGGACAATGTTTGTTATACAGTGGAACCCCGGTTTTCGTATTTAATCCGTTCTAGAAGGTTGCTCAAAATGCGAAATGCTCGAAAACTGAAATAATATTTCCCATAAGAAATAATGTAAATCCAATTAATCCGTTTCAGACACCCAAAAATATTCACAAAAAAATTAATTTTTTACAGAATAAATATAGTTTTACATACACAAAACATTGATAAATAAATACTATAAATAAATATAAACATTACATACCTTTATTGAAGACTCTTGTTGGCGTATTGAAGAAGGCAAGGAGGGGAGAGGGAGGAGAAGTTATTGTCTGGAAGGGGAATCCCTCTCCATAAAGACTTCAGGTATCAAAGCCCTCCCTGGGGTTACTTCTCTTCTTTGTCTTTTACTGGCACTGGACCCCTGTCACACTAAAAATCTGTCCAGAGAGCTCTGTTTCTGGCGTCTCTTTAAGATTTGCCTCAAATGGGACAAGACATTGTCATTGAACATGTTGCAGACACGGCTTGCAACAGTTTTGTTAGGGTGATCATTCTCTGCAAAACTTTGCAACTCACTCCACTTTGCACACGTCCTTAATCACTGAAGAAGGCAAATTCTCTTCCCTCTCTTTCCCATACTCTGAAGCAATATCCTCAGCTGCGGTCTGTTGCTGTTCCAATTGAAGTTCTTGCAGCTCTTCAGTGGTTAGCTCCTCCTTGTGGTCCTCCACCAACTCTTCCACATCCTCGTCACACACAACACCGTGGATTTCCCCAAAGACACAATACATTCCACAATAGACGTAGGGTCCTCAGGGACAGATTCAAACCCTTTAAAATTCTTCTGAAGGACACATTCTGGCCACAATTTTCTCCAGGAACAGTTAATCGTCCTGGAAGTCACTCCTGCCAAGCCTTATCTATAAGAGTTATGTAATTGAGGATATTGAAGTGATTCCTCCAGAACTCTCTTAGGGTCAATTCAGTGTCCAAGGTCACTTCAAAGCACCTTTGAAACTTTGCTTTGGTGTAGAGTTTTTTGAAGTTTGAAATGACCTGCTGGTCCATGGGCTGGGGAGTGGTGTTAGGAGGCAAGAACTTCACTGTGTGGTGTCCCTAAACAATTGGTCTTCCAAGTCTGGAGGATAAGCAGGAGCATTGTCCAGTACCAGGAGGCACTTGAGTGGCAATTTATTTTCCAGGAGGTATTTTTTCACACTCGGGCCAAACACTTCATGGACCCAGTCAATGAAAATTTGTCCTCGTGACCCATGCCTTATTATTAGATTTCCACATCACACACAATTTACTCTTGATGACATTGTTTTTCTTGAACACTCGGGGATTTTCAGAGTGATACACAAGTAAAGGCTTCACTTTGAAATCCCCACTAGCATTACCACAGAACAAAAGAGTTAGCCTATCCTTCATAGGCTTGTGTCCTGGCAGCGCCTTTTCCTCCTTCGTGATGTAGGTCCTCTTTGGCATTTTCTTCTAAAAGAGGCCTGTTTCTTCACAATTGAACACTTGTTGGGGGAGGAATCCTTCAGCCTCTACGTACTCCTTGAATTCATCATCGAATTCTTCAGCCCCATTTTTGTCTGAACTTGCAGCCTCACCATGCCTTACAACAGTGTATATGCCACTACGCTTCTTGAATCTGTTGAACCAGCCTCTACTGGCCTTAAATTTACTAACAGCAGCACTCGTTTCAGGCATTTTCTTTACGAGATCTGCATGCCTTTTCACAAATGATCGACTCCACAGCACTATCTCCCGCTAATTGTTTTTCATTGATCTACACCACCAACACCTTCTCCACATCTTCGATTGTTTGTGATCTCTGTTTCTTTAGCTTCCTTGATTTCTACTTTCTTTGCCAGGATGGAAAAGATTGTTGATTCCCATACATCCTGGCAAGCTCAGCTAAACGTACGCCACTTTTGTATTTTTCTACAATCTCTTTCTTTAATTCTATTGTGTTTCTCAATTTCTCTACCAAAGGGCTGGCACCAGGAACTTTCTTTGGGCCTTTTCACAAATGATCGACTCCACAGCACTTTTTTTTTTTTTTTTTTTAACACATCGGCCGATTCCCACCAAGGCAGGGTGGCCCGAAAAAGAAAAACTTTCATCATCATTCACTCCATCACTGTCTTGCCAGAAGGGTGCTTTACACTACAGTTATAAAACTGCAACATTAACACCCCTCCTTCAGAGTGCCGGCACTGTACTTCCCATCTCCAGAACTCAAGTCCGGCCTGCCGGTTTCCTGAATCCCTTCATAAATGTTACTTTGCTCACACTCCAACAGCACGTCAAGTATTAAAAACCATATGCCTCCATTCACTCCTATCAAATACGCTCACACATGCTTGCTGGAAGTCCAAGCCCCTCGCACACAAAACTTCCTTTACCCCTCCCTCCAACCTTTCCTAGGCCGACCCCTACCCCGCCTTCCCTCCACTACAGATTTATACACTCTCGAAGTCACTCTGTCTCGTTCCATTCTCTCTACATGTCCAAACCACCTCAACAACCCCTCCTCAGCTCTCTGAACAATCGTTTTGGTAATCCCGCACCTCCTCCTAATTTCCAAACTCCGAATTCTCTGCATTATATTCACACCACACATTGACCTCAGACATGACATCTCCACTGCCTCCAGCCTTCTCCTTGTTGCAACATTCATCACCCATGCTTCACACCCATATAAGAGCGTTGGTATAACTATACTCTCATACATTCCCTCTTTACTTCCATGGACAAGGTTCTTTGTCTCCACAGACTCCGAAGTGCTCCACTCACCCTTTCCCCTCATCAATTCTATGATTCACCTCATCCTTCATAGACCCATCCGCCGACATGTCCACTCCCAAATATCTGAATACATTCACCTCCTCCATACTCTCTCCCTCCAATCTGATATCCAATCTTTCGTCACCTATTCTTTTTGTTATCCTCATCACCTTACTCTTTCCTATATTCACTTTCAATTTTCTTCTTTTACACACCCTACCAAATTCATCCACCAACCTCTGCAGCTTCTCTTCAGAATCTCCCAAAAGCACAGTGTCATCAGCAAAAAGCAACTGTGACAACTCCCCCTTTGTATTTGCTTCTTTATCTTTTAGCCCAACACCTCTTGCCAAGACCCTCGCATTCACTTCTCTTACAACCCCATCTATAAATATATTGAACAACCACGGTGACATCACACATCCTTGTCTAAGGCCCACTTTTACTGGAAATAGTCCCTTCCCTCCTACACCTCTAACCTGAGCCTCACTATCCTCATAAAAACTCTTCACTGCTTTCAGTAACCTTCCTCCTATTCCATACACCTGCAACATCTGCCACATTGCCCCCTATCTACCCTATCATACGCCTTTTCCAAATCCATAAATGCCACAAAAACATCTTTACCCTTATCCAAATACTGTTCACCTATATGTTTCACTGTAAACACTTGGTCTACACACCCCTACCTTTCCTAAAGCCCCCTTGTTCATCTGCTATCCTGCTTTCTGTTTTACTCTTAATTCTTTCAATAATAACTCTACCATACACTTTACCAGGTACACTCAACAGACTTATTCCCCTATAATTTTTGCACTCTCTTTTGTCCCCTTTGCCTTTATACAAAGGAACAATACACGCTCTCTGCCAATCCCTAGGTACCTTACCCTCTTCCATACATTTATTAAATAATAGCACCAACCACTCCAAAATTATATCCCCACCTGCTTTTAACATTTCTATCTTTATCCCATCAATCCCAGCTGCCTTACCCCCTTTCATTCTACCCACTGCCTCACGAACTTCCCTACACCCACAACTGGCTCTTCCACACTCCTACAAGATGTTATTCCTCCTTGCCCTATACACGAAATCACAGCTTCCCTGTCTTCATCAACATTTAACAAATCCTCAAAATATTCTCTCCATCTTCCCGATACCTCTAACTCTCCATTTAATAACTCTCCTCTCCTATTTTTAACTGTCAAATCCATTTGTTCTCTAGGCTTCCTCAACTTATTAATCTCATTCCAAAACTTTTCTTATTTTCAACAAAATTTGCTGATAACATCTCACCCACTCTCTCATCTGCTCTCTTTTACATTGCTTCACCACTCTTTTAACCTCTCTTTTTCTCTCCATATACTCTTCCCTCCTTGCATCACTTCTACTTTGTAAAAACCTCTCATATGCTAACTTTTTCTCCCTTACTACTCTCTTTACA
The DNA here is from genome assembly GCA_009830355.1 of Cherax destructor. Lineage (NCBI taxonomy): Eukaryota > Metazoa > Arthropoda > Malacostraca > Decapoda > Parastacidae > Cherax > Cherax destructor. The sequence goes on along the minus strand of WNWK01009620.1, from coordinate 45,421 downwards.
TCATCATTCCACCAATCGCTCCTCTTCCCTCCTGCACCCACTCGCCTGTAACCACAAACTTCTGCTGAACACTCTAACACTACATTTTTAAATCTACCCCATACATTTTCGACCCCATTGCCTACACTCTCACTAGCCCATCTATCCTCCAATAGTTGTTTATATCTTACCTAACTGCCTCCTCTTTTAGTTTATAAACCTTCACCTCTCTTTTACTTACTGATTCTATTTTCCTTGTATCCCATCTACCTTTTACTCCCACTGTAGCTATAACTAAAAGTGATCTGATATATCTGTAGCCCCTCTATAAACATGTACATCCTGAAGTCTACTCAACAGTCTTTTATCTACCAATACATAGTCCAACAAACTACTGTCATTACGCCCTACATCATATCTTGTATACTTATTTATCCTCTTTTTCTTAAAATATGTATTACCTATAACTAAACCCCTTTCTATACAAAGTTCAATCAAAGGGCTCCCATTATCATTTACACCTGGCACCCCAAACTTACCTACTACACCCTCTCTGCATGTTTCTCCCACTTTAGCATTTAGGTCCCCTACCACAATTACTTCTCATTTGGTTCAAAAGTTCCTATACATTCGCTAACATCTCCCAAAATCTCTCTCTCTCCTCTACACTCCTCTCTTCTCCAGGTGCATACACGCTTATTATGACCCACTTTTCGCATCCGACCCTTATTTTAATCCACATAATCCTTGAATTTACACATTTATATTCCCTCTTTTCCTTCCATAACTGATCCTTCAACATTATTGCTACCCCTTCCTTAGCTCTAACTCTCTCAGATACTCCTGACTTAATCCCATTTATTTCTCCCCACTGAAACTCGCCTACCCCCTTCAGCTTTGTTTCGCTTAGGGCCAGGACATCCAACTTCTTTTCATTCATAACATCGGCAATCATCTCTTTCTTATCATCCGCACTACATCCACGCACATTCAGACACCCCAATTTTATAAAGTTTTTCTTCTTCTCGTTTTTAGTAGATTTGTACAGGAGAAGGGGTTACCAGCCCATTGCTCCCGGCATCTTAGTCGCCTCATACGACACGCATGGCTTACGGAGGAAAGATTCTTTCCACTTCCCCATGGACAATAGAGAAAATAAAAAGAACAAGAGCTATTAAGAAAAAGAAGAAAAACCTAGATGTGTGTATGTATATATATGCATGTGTATGCCAGTGTAGTGTGACCTAAAGTGTAAGTAGAAGTAGCTAGATATACCTGTTATCCAGCGTGTTTATGAGACAGAAAAAAGACACCAGCAATCCTACCATCATGTAAAACAGTTTCAGGTTTCTGTTTCACAGTCACCTGGCAGGACGGTAGTACCTCCCTGGGTGGTTGCTGTCTACCAACCTACTACCTAAGCACTATCTCCCGCTAATTGTTTTTCATTGATCCACACCACCAACACCTTCTCCACATCTTCGATTGTTTGTGATCTCTGTTTCTTTAGCTTCCTTGATTTCTACTTTCTTTGCCAGGATGGAAAAGATTGTTGATTCCCATACATCCTGGCAAGCTCAGCTAAACGTACGCCACTTTTGTATTTTTCTACAATCTCTTTCTTTAATTCTATTGTGTTTCTCAATTTCTCTACCAAAGGGCTGGCACCAGGAACTTTCTTTGGGCCTTTTCACAAATGATCGACTCCACAACACTATCTCCCGCTAATTGTTTTTCATTGATCCACACCACCAACACCTTCTCCACATCTTCGATTGTTTGTGATCTCTGTTTCTTTAGCTTCCTTGATTTCTACTTTCTTTGCCAGGATGGAAAAGATTGTTGATTCCCATACATCCTGGCAAGCTCAGCTAAACGTACGCCACTTTTGTATTTTTCTACAATCTCTTTCTTTAATTCTTTTGTGTTTCTCAATTTCTCTACCAAAGGGCTGGCACCAGGAACTTTCTTTGGGCCCATGGTGGCTTATTTCGCAGTCACAATCAATAAACAAGCACAAAAATTGTGAAATGTTTCGGATGAATGCTCACTCATCCAGTGACAAAGCCAGACTGAGGTGGCATCCGGCGGGTGGACGCGTCTGGTACGTGTGATTCCCGGGACAAGGTCCAAAATTCGAAGCAAAATTTTGCACAAAAAATTGTCTGAAATCCGAAATGTCTGATATCTGGTGCGTGTGAAATCCTGGGTTCCACTGTATTTACATTATTTCTTATGGGAAATATTACTTTGGTTTTCGTACGTTTCGGATATTACTTCGGTTTTCGTATGTTTCGGATTTAGACTGACCTTCTGGAACAGATTAAGTATGAAATCCAGGGTTCCACTGTATTTGGCAACAACAGATATTAAAAAAAATAAAATAAAATTGTAACAACAGATATTAAGAAAATTATAAATGGTAAAATAGGGCAGTGATAAGGTGAAATACAAATACAAAAAAGTAGATATATGTATATACTTTCTTGAAGTAGTAATAAAGTGATCTTGTAGTGATTAATAACAATTAAAACTATGAGGTAGAGTGGTGATTGAAGAATTAAGACAGTTAATAGCTGTGAGATAAGCAAATATAGTAGTAGGAATATACAAAAGTGAAACACAAAAGTAACAAAAGTAGTATGAGAGTATTAGGATTTAGGGAACAAATTTTTGGATGTCCTGGCTTTAAGTGAGACAAAGCTGAAGGGGGTAGGAGAGTTTCAGTGGGGAGAAATAAATGGGATTAGATCAGGGGTTTCAAATAGAGTTAGAGCTAAAGAAGGAGTGGCAATAATGTTGAATAATCAGTTATGGCAGGTAAAGAAGGAATATAAATGTATAAATTCAAGGATTATGTGGAGTAAAATAAAGGTTGGATGTGAAAAGTGGGTTATAGTAAGTGTTTATGCACCTGGAGAAGAGAGAAGTGTAGAGGAGAGAGAGAGATTTTGGGAAATGTTGAGTGAGTGTGTGGGGAATTTTGAACCAAGTGAGAGAGTAATTGTGGTTGGGGATCTTAATGCTAAAGTAGGTAAAAATGTTGTGGAGGGAGTAGTAGGTAAATTTGGGGTGCCAGGGGTAAATGTAAATGGGGAACCATTAATTGAGCTATATGTAGAAAGAGGTTTGGTAATAAGTAATACATATTTTATGAAAAAGAGGATAAATAAATATACAAGGTATGATATAGCACGTAAGGAAAGTAGTTTGTTGGATTATGTATTGGTGGATAAAAGGTTGATGAGTAGGCTTCAGGATGTACATGTTTATAGAGGGGCAACGGATATATCAGATCATTATTTGGTTGTAGCTACAGTTAGAGTAAAAGGTAGATGGGACAAAAAGAAAATGGCAACAGCAAGTAAGAGAGAGGTAAAAGTGTATAAACTAAGGAGGAGGAAGTTAGGGTGAGATATAAGCAACTATTGACAGAAAGGTGGGCTAGTGCAAGTAGGAGTAGTGGGGGGGTTGAAGAGAGTTGGGATAGTTTTAAAAATGCAGTATTAGAATGTGGGGCAGAAGTTTGTGGCTATAGGAGGGTGGGTGCAGGAGGAAAGAGGAGTGAGTGGTGGAATGAAGAAGTAAAGGGTGTGATAAAAGAGAAAAAGGTAGCTTATGAGAGGTTTTTACAAAACAGAAGTGTTAATAGAAGAGCAGAGTATATGGAGAGTAAAAGAAAGGTGAAGAGAGTGGTGAGAGAGTGCAAAAGAAGAGCGGATGAAAGAATGGAGAGGCTCTGTCAAGAAATTTTGCTGAAAACAAGAAAAATTTTGGAGTGAGATAAACAAGGTAAGAAAGCCTAGGGAACGAATGGATTTGTCAGTTAAAAACAGAGTAGGGAGTTAGTAGATGGGGAGCTGGAGGTATTGGGTAGATGGCGGGAATATTTTGAGGAACTTTTAAATGTCGATGAAAAAAGGGAGGCGGTAATTTCATGTACTGGCCAAGGAGGTACAACATCGTTTAGGAGTGAAGAAGAGCAGGATGTGAGTGTGGGGGAGGTGCGTGAGGCATTACGTAGAATGAAAGGGGGTAAAGCAGCTGGAATTGACGGAATCATGACAGAAATGTTAAAAGCAGGGGGATATAGTGCTGGAGTGGTTGGTATTTTTGTTTAATAAATGTATGAAAGAGGGAAGGTACCTAGGGATTGGCAGAGAGCATGTATAGTTCCTTTATATAAAGGAAGGGGATAAAAGAGAGTGTAAAAATTATAGGGGAATAAGTTTACTGAGTATACCAGGTAAAGTGTATGGCAGGGTTATTATTGAAAGAATTAGAGGTAAGACAGAGAGTAGGATTGCAGATGAGCAAGGAGGCTTTAGAGTGGGTAGGGGATGTGTAGATCAAGTGTTTACAGTGAAGCATATATGTGAACAGTATTTAGATAAAGGTAGAGAAGTTTTTATTGCATTTATGGATTTAGAAAAGGCATATGATAGAGTGGATAGGGGAGCAATGTGGCAAATGTTGCAAGTGTATGGAATAGGTAGTAAGTTACTGAAGGCTGTAAAGAGTTTTTATGAGGATAGTGAGGCTCAGGTTAGGGTGTGTAGGAGAGAGGGAGATTACTTCCCGGTAAAAGTAGGTCTTAGACAGGGATGTGTAATGTCACCATGGTTGTTTAACCCTTTGACTGTTTCAGACGTATATATACGTCTTACGAGCCAATGTTTCGGACGTATTTATATGCCTAAATTCTAGCGGCCTCAAATCAAGCAGACGAAAGCTGGTAGGCCCACATGTGAGAGAATGGGTCTGTGTGGTCAGTGTGCGCAGTATAAAAAAAAAAAAAAAAACTCCGACCGTGTTTTTGAATTAAAACGCCGTCTTTGAGGTGTATTGTCGTATAGTATTTATGGTTGTATTCTCTTTTTCATGGTCTCATTTGATAGACTGGAAAACATATTACAGGAATAGAGATGATTTTGATTAGTTTCATGATGTAAACGATCTTGAAATTGAGCTCAAAGTAGCGGAAATGTTCGATTTTTGCCAATGTTCAAAAGTAAACAAATCACACCATCCGTCCAATACACATCAACTGGTGAGTCTAATATTCTTTCACAAGTGCACAGATATTATTTATATAGTTTTTACAATAATGCAATAGTCTGCATAACAATAAATCTTCTATTTTTTGTGTGAATAAAAAATCAAAATAGAAAGCAAGAGTAATGTAAGAGGGGCCTAAAGACATGACTAATGAACAGATAACATCGTATTTTAGTGCTAGGGATGTCTGCATTGTTTATTCTGGACCCTATTTTGAAATTGACATCTTTTTTATTTTGCATGAAATTGGCGAAATTGCCATTTTCTGACCACTTTATTGGGTAGTTGAAATCGGTAAATTGGTGATTTCTTGTACTCAATCGATAGAACAAATGGAGTTCTAAAGAAATAGCTACGAGTTTGGTCGACTGTCCCAATGGAATTGGCCTAAAATAGGGCTCAAAGTCGGCGAAATCGCCGATGCGTATATATCACTGACATCGCTAACTTTGCGAGAGCGTAATTCCGTAAGTTTTCAATCAAATTTCAAACTTTTGGTGTCATTACAATCGGGAAAAGATTCTCTATCATTTCATAAGAAAAAATAATTTATTTTTTTTTCCAAAATTTTCCGACATAGAATGACAGTTTCAGAATGGGGCCTCCGACAGTCAAAGGGTTAATATATTTATAGATGGGGTTGTAAAAGAAGTAAATGCTAGGGTGTTGGGGAGAGGGGTGGGATTAAATTATGGAGAATTAAATGCAAAATGGGAGTTGACACAGTTACTTTTTGCTGATGATACTGTGCTTATGGGAGATTCTAAAGAAAAGTTGCAAAGGTTAGTGGACGAGTTTGGGAGAGTGTGTAAAGGTAGAAAGTTAAAAGTGAACATAGATAAGAGTAAGGTGATGAGGGTATCAAACGATTTAAATAAAGAAAAATTGGATATCACATTGGAGAGAGGGATTATGGAAGAAGTAAATGTTTTCAGATATTTGGGAGTTGACGTGTCAGCGGATGGGTTTATGAAGGATGAGGTTAACCATAGAATTGATGAAGGAAAAAGGTGAGTGGTGCATTGAGGTATCTGTGGAGACAAAAACGTTATCCATGGAGGCAAAGAAGGGAATGTACGAAAGTATAGTGGTACCAACACTCTTATATGGGTGTGAAGCATGGGTTGCAAATGCTGCAGCGAGGAGGAGGCTGGAGGCAGTGGAGATGTCCTGTCTAAGGGCAATGTGTGGTGTAAATATTATGCAGAAAATTCGGAATGTGGAAATTAGGAGAAGGTGTGGAGTTACTAAAAGTATATGTCAGAGGGCTGAAGAGGGGTTGTTGAGGTGGTTTGGTCATTTAGAGAGAATGGATCAAAGTAGAATGACTTGGAGAGCGTATAAATCTGTAGGGAAGGAAGGCGGGTAGGGGTCGTCCTAGAAAGGTTGGAGGGAAGGGGTAAAGGAGGTTTTGTGGGCGAGGGGATTGGGCTTCCAGCAAGCATGTGTGAGCGTGTTAGATAGGAGTGAATGGAGACGAATGGTTTTTGGGACATGACGATCTGTTGGAGTGTGAGCAGGGTAACATTTTGTGAAGGGATTCAGGGAAACCAGTTGATTTAGTTGGACTACAGTCCTGGAAATGGGAAGTACAATGCCTGCACTTTAAAGGAGGGGTCTGAGATAGTGACAGCTGGGAGGGACTTTTCTCAGCTGTCGTATCTGAGCTCCTCTGCAAAGACAGTGATTATGTATGAGTGTGGTGAAAGTGTTGAATGATGATGAAAGTATTTTCTTTTTGGGGATTTTCTTCTTTTTGGGTCACCCTGCCTCGGTGGGAGACGGCCGACTTGTTGAAAAAAAAAAAAAAAAAAAATATAACAGTTACAGAGTTGTTCATAACACTACTCATGGACGGTGGGTGTAAGCTGCACATTACTCTGAGTCAGTTAAACCAGCATCAATTAGGAATTTTTTTAGTTCGTATTGTGTAGAGATAAAGTACCTCTTTCCAGTGAGCTCTTTCCTAATTGTGATTTTACTGTCCCTTTCTCCTGTATAAATTACTAAATTTAAAAAGAAAAATTTGTTTTCTTTTTAGGTCACCCTGCCTCGGTGGGATACGGCTGGTTCGTTGAAAAAAAAATACCAAAAAAATTGATTACATTTGTAAATTGAAATTCTTGTTTATTTCTGCTACAGTAGTACCCCAAGTTTTGTATTGCTCCCAACTCGAACAATTATGTAAGTGTATTATTGTAAGTGCTTTTGTAAGTGTATTTTTGGGGGTCTGAAACGGACTAATTTAATTTACATTATTCCTTATGGGAACAGATTCGTTCGGTAACAGCACTCAAACAGCCTTCTGGAACAAATAAAGTATGAAACTCGGGGTACCACTGTGCTTGAATTTACTGAACAAGAGAAAATTCTAAAATCAAAATTTCAGAATTATGGAATTCTTGAAGTTGGAATTATTTTAAATTCCACATCTTAATTTTGAGAATATATCTAATTCATACTTTTCCATATTTATAAATACTGTATACAGTACTGCCATATTTATTTTTAAATTTAGATTTTGGAATTTTACTTTCTTCAAAAAAAAAAAAATAGAGAGAAAATTATGAATTTCTCTAGTCGTCATTAATCAATATGATTTACGAATAAAAGAAATTTCCCTGTTTTGTTATTCAGATTTTTATGTAATACAGACACAAAGTACAGATTATTCTGAAACAGCGAGAACTGTACTAACTGTATTTGCAATAAGACAAGATGTTACTTAAGGCCAAGAATTTTTATTTTTACATACTACTGATCTGTACTTTATTTCGACAGGATGCCTCAATTAGTAGCCTTGATTCTGAAGTTGATTTTGGCGAGTTACTGGGTGGCATGAGTGAAGGCCTTGAAGAGCAAAATATGGCTAAAATATCAGAAGTTAAAGTTATGATAGAGCAAGGTGAGTAAAAGTTTATTGTATTAGCCTTCAATATAGAAAACAGCTTAAAGATTTAAAGGATCACACTAGTTACCACAGAGTACCAAAAAATTTGCCTCAGAATTAACACCAAGACCCTAAACCAAAAAATATGTAATAACATAAATATATAGTGGAACAGAATTCTTCCTCCGTAAGCCATGCGTGTCGTAAGAGGCGACTAAAATGCCGGGAGCAAGGGGCTAGTAACCCCTTCTCCTGTATATATTACTAAATGTAAAAGGAGAAACTTTCATTTTTCCTTTTGGGCCACCCCGCTTTGGTGGGAAACGGCCGACATGTTGAAAGAAAGAAAGAATAATAATAATAATTTTATTTTAGCATGATATATGTTTGTACAAACGAGTACTATAGCAATTGGGTGTACATGCCAAAAGCCCCTTTATATGCAGAGTATTTTGGGCAAACTTAAGACTAACTTAAGATAAATAAGGCAATAACAGTGCAGTAATTGTACATGGGGTCATTAGATGAGTTACAATGAATACAAGAGAATTGAATATTCTATTAGATCATGCTATATGGCTTTAATAACTTTGGTAGAGAAGAATTACAGTTTTGTTTATTAACAAATCACAGTATGCTCTAGGCCTTTCATGTTGTAATCAGCACATCATTAGGAGCTTGCAATCTTGCAGAAATAGAGTAGGAAATCCTGGAATTTCTGCTCTATTTCTACAACATTGCAAGCTCCTGGTGATGTGTTGATTGCAACACAAAATTCCTAGAGCTATCATTCAACTTCCCCTGTGGTTATTTTGCATTTTTTATCGCTCGTTTTTTATTATTGCTCATCACAATATAAAATAAAAAATTGTAATTAAAATCCTATCCTAGCCATTATTAATCTCCTTATAAAAGCAACAGATTTAAAACTTTCCTCTTACTCTGTTGCTAAAATATCTTTGTATTTTACAGGTTTAAGTGTATTCCTGTCTTCTTGCAACCACCAGGAGGGCTGGTTAGGGCTGGCAGAAATGCGTGCCAAGCAGTATGGTCAGCTTGCACAGTTACTTCTCAGTTATATTCCCCGTTATGCTCAGCAAGAGTCAACACATGCCACTGCACTCTCTCTTCACTACCTTGCCAAGCATCACTTTTCAGTATGCCAGTAATTTTATAAATACTTTCATAAATAACCCACACTTTAGAAAGGGAATTTTAGGCAACATTTTAGTCCATAATGTGATGTGATAATATTCCAGGACAGATAAAAACATTGTCTAAAGTTTCCTCTCTAAATTTTGGATTAATTGTGAATTGTTCTGGACATATGCTTTTATATATACAGTGGACCCCTGAGTAATGAACAAAATTCATTCCAGAAGCCTGCTCAAGTGCCATTACCGAATGAATTTACGCCCTTAAGAAATAATGTCAAGTAGGTTAGTCCATTTCAGACCCCCAAAAATACACTTACAAAAGCACTTATAATATTATACTTACATAATTGTACAATTTCCGGGGTGTTTGTAACTCGGGGGTCCACTGTACAGTGGACCCCCGGTTTACGTACTGCTCAAAACTTGACCCATTATGTAAGTGTATTTTTGTAGGTGCTTTTGTAAGTGTATTTTTGGGGGTCTAAAAGGGCTAATCTAATTTACATTATTCCTTATGGGAATAAATTCGTTCGGTAACGGCACTCGAACAGCATTCTGGAACGAATTATGGCCGTTAACCGGGGGTCCACTGTATTCACTTGTACACTCACATAAGTAATAATAATAATAATATAATAATAATAATATTTTTATTTCAATGCATGTTACAAGTGTACATTGTTATTGGTAGTTACAATTATAAAACTGTAATGCAAGGAGAGCCACTGGCATGCCATGGCATTAGGGGCAGCTTATTCTAAAGACTTATTCACTAAAGACTTAATGCTAGAGAAATTGATTGAGTTTATTCTAGTTCTGTATTATTTAAAATTTCAATCTGGTTATACATACAATAAAAAGACAATACAAGAGAAATTGGTTGAGTTTAGTTTAGTTGTATATTTTAATTCAAGTTACAATATGTTGATGCATTACTAGTATAATAACAATACTAGAAAATTTATTGAGTTTCTTCTAGTTATATATTTTATTTCTATTTAACAAAATGATGATACTATAATATTTAAATGAACAATATGATGATATGATATTGCAACAAGTGTTAAGGAGGATGACATATAAATTGAGATTATCTTAAGTAAAATAACATTGGGTTTGAAAGTTTGTTACAGTATGAGTATTTAGTATAGTGTGAGTAGGTGATTTTTGAGAAGAGTCTTGAATTGATTTTCGGACAAGGTTAACTTAATATTTACTGGTAATGAATTCCAGATTCTGGGGCCCTTTATGTGCATAGAATTTTTACATTGGTTAGTATGGACTCGGGGTATGTCAAATAGTGATCTGTGTCTTGTGTCATGGTCGTGGGACCTATTAAAGTTGTTGAGGAGAATTTTGAGCGGAGGGTTGATATTAGCATGTAGAGTTTTATGTATGTAGATGGCACATGAATAGGTGTGAATATTTTTTACGGTGAGTAGTTTTAATGTTCTGAATATAGGTGGAGTAACAAAAAAGGCACAATACCGTGACTGGAACAATACACACACAACCCGCACATATAAAAGAGAGGAGCTTACGACGACGTTTCGGCCCGACTTGGACCATTTACAAAGTCACACTAACACACAGAGACAGAGGAAGGGTATTTATAGGCAGGCAGACAGGGGAGGGTACAAGAGAGTGGGGAAATGTAGGAGTAGTGGTAGTAGTGGTAGTAGTAAAGGTAGTAGTAAAGGTAGTAGAGTAGACAGTCATATGGGAAGGAGCACTGCTATGAGGCTAGCGGCCCGCAAGGGGTACGAGAGGAAGAAAGCGAAAAATGAAGGAAAATACAAGGCAAAAGAAAGAACAGAAAGAAAGGAAAACCCAAGGAGAAAAAAGGAGAAGGGGAAGATAAGACAGGAAGGAATCAGGTTAAGTCACGGGTGTTCTGAAGTTTAGAGCATTTAACAATGTAATGAGAGAGGAAAGCATCAACAGAGACAAAGCCAGGGCTAAGATTCATACAGGGAAAGTTGTGTATAAGGGAGGATTCAACCAGGCGGCGACTATGAAAGTTAGACGTAGGGTAGACAGTTTTAGCAGAAGACCAATCAATGGGATGACTGTGATCTCTGACATGACAGAAAAGAGCATTATTAGTGTCGGCAAGCCTAACACTATTTTTGTGCTCCCTGAGTCTGTCAGAAAGAGATCGGCCAGTTTCTCCGAAGTACTGAAGAGGACAGGAGGAGCAAGAAATAGAGTAGACACCAGGAGAATCTGTGGAGGTAGGGGAGGTATGAACTAGATTAGTGCGAAGAGTGTTAGTTTGGCGAAAGGTAAGTTTGATGTCTAAGGAACGGAGAGAGTTGCTGAGATTAGAGAGACCAGAGATGTAGGGAAGGCAGAGGACTGGAGAGTTCTCACCCCCTCTTTTCTGTCATGTCAGAGATCACAGTCATCCCATTGATTGGTCTTCTGCTAAAACTGTCTACCCTACGTCTAACTTTCATAGTCGCCGCCTGGTTGAATCCTCCCTTATACACAACTTTCCCTGTATGAATCTTAGCCCTGGCTTTGTCTCTGTTGATGCTTTCCTCTCTCATTACATTGTTAAATGCTCTAAACTTCAGAACACCCGTGACTTAACCTGATTCCTTCCCTGTCTTATCTTCCCCTTCTCCTTTTTTCTCCTTGGGTTTTCCTTTCTTTCTGTTCTTTCTTTTGCCTTGTATTTTCCTTCATTTTTTCGCTTTTCTTCCCTCTCGTACCCCCCTTGCGGGCCGCTAGCCTCATAGCAGTGCTCCTTCCCATATGACTGTCTACTCTACTACCTTTACTACTACCTTTACTACTACCACTACTACCACTACTCCTACATTTCCCCACTCTCTTGTACCCTCCCCTGTCTGCCTGCCTATAAATACCCTTCCTCTGTCTCTGTGTGTTAGTGTGACTTTGTAAATGGTCCAAGTCGGGCCGAAACGTCGTCGTAAGCTCCTCTCTTTTATATGTGCGGGTTGTGTGTGTATAGGTGGAGTATGTTGTCTAGAGTGGGAATTTGTTATCATCCTGACTGCAGCCTTTTGCTGGGTTATGAGTGGTCTAAGGTGATTTAATGTTGTTGAGCCCCATGCACAGTTTCCATAGGTGAGATAAGGGTAGATAAGTGAATGATATAGTGCAAGGAGAGCTGGTTGTGGCACATAATAGCGTATTTTTTATAATATACCTACTGTCTTTGAGATTTTCTTGGAAATTGTTGGTAGTAATAAGCAGTTGCTCATAGTGTTTGTGAATTCAGTTACCTGTGGGTCCTGGTCATGTAGGAGATTTATGTTGAAATCTCCTGTGGCCAGCAAATGATCTTTGTTAAGGCGTGAATCGATTATTAGGTTTCCTAGTTTTTCACTAAAATGGCGGACGTTTGACTGTGGTAATCTGTAGATGTTTATCACTGTGAGGGTTTTTTTCAGGTCTTTTGATTTAAATTTAGCTATAATATATTCTCCATGTTCATCCCTTGTGCAAGAGTTTTCGATACACTCAAGTTGATATGTATAATATATTGCTGTTCCACCCCCTCGCTGGTCTGTCCTACAGTTGTGAATGGCTGTGTAACCTGGGATGGCATAGACACCTGTAGTATCAGGCTTTAGCCAAGTCTCAGTGAGTGTGATGATTGACATATTGGACTGTAGGGATTGGAGTAGTGCTGTGAGGTCATCATAATGTTTGCTCAAAGATCTAACATTGTAATTGAAGATAGTTAAGTTATTGTTGGCTCTGAGTAATGTCTTTGCTTGATCAGCTGTGTAATAGTTACAGTTGCTATTTGAGTCATGTAAGTCATTTAATAATAGGTTGATATCAGGATCAATGCCTGTAATCATAGGATTTAGTGTGATTCTATAACTAGACTTGATAACAATGGATTATTTTAAACTTAAAGGTATGGTATTAGATTAAAGTCTTACTTGCTAATGGATTAAAACAATTATGTGCAAGTGTTTACAGGAATTTTTACAGTGATATAGGATATTTGAATAATGTTAATGATATACTAATTTAACTGTCTAATGAATGGTTAGAATAATTTCAATGACTAGTATTAAATTGATATGGAAAAAGAATTTTTTTTTATTCCAAATTGCACTGGTTGAAACTTTTAGTTTATGAAAGGCAATAAGAGGTCAATGAATGCAAGGAGCTATTGAACTAATAGTAATAATAGTTTTGACTAATATTTAAAGTAGATTTGATTAAATTTAAGTTAATAAAGTGACTGAAGTTGGCTAATTAGCTTATAAGAAAAAAAAACTCAGTTACATACACAATGAGGTAGTTGTTTGATTATAAGAATAAAAAGAAAAACAATAGTGAAAAAGTTATAATTAAATTTCAAGTAAAAGTAATTACTAATACTGTAAATAGTTAAGGTTGGGAAATGGTAATGATAGATATGTATTAAAAATAAAAAATAAAAGTAAATGGTTACAGACAAGTTAAAAGATATATATATAGTAAAAAATAGGTTATAGAATTATATTTAGTGGGAAATTTAATAAAGTGAGGTAGCAGATTATTGGAACAAATATGAAGTTGAATACATTAGTATATAACTATGTACAGTGGTACCTCGAGTTACGATATTTTTTCGTTCGAGAATGCTGTTCAAGTGCCATTACCAAACGAATTTATCCCCATAAGGAATAATGTAAAATAGACTAGTCCTTTTACACCCCCAAAAATATACTTACAAAAGCATTTAAAAAAATAAACTTACATAAAAGGGCGATTTTGGGGACCATCGTAACTCGAGGTACCACTGTATAACTATGTAATAACTATGTATAACTATGTCTACCATATATAATTGTACAATGTCTCAATAAAGTATTATTATTATTATTATTATTATTATTATTATTATTATTATTATTCTATCCTGTTTGTAATCTTATTCCCACATACCTGAAAGAAAACATTTTTATCAAACTTCAGTTCCCTTGTGACTTTAATTTCATAATCTTTTTCAACTGTTCTTAATCCTTTTTTTGCCACTTATATGGCAGGTTAAGGTCCAGGCTACCACCAGAAAGCGGACATCGCTGGAAAGTAGAACGCCATTTTTTTCCACTTATAAATGCATATAAATGCCAGATGACAAGTTTACACTAACATATATTAAATTAGCAATAACACTAGGCATGAAAAACAATAAAAGGTAAAATACACACACAGTACACTCATTACTTACCTCAAAATATTTGTAGTCTTAACCCTTTGACTGTCGCAACCCCTAATCCTGAGTGCTCTTCTGTTGTTGCAAAATATTCGGAAAAAAAAATTATTTTTTCTTATCAAAATGATAAGATTATTTTTCTGATTGTTTTTATCCTAAAAAATTTTTTTTTTGCGATCAATACTTACTGAGATATGGAGGCGTAAAGTTGGCAGAAAATGAGCCGCGTATGGCAACAGCGGCGAATACCGCTCACTCAGTAAACTTTTGTTTACTTCCATTCGTAGATTTCTTGTTTTTTCACTATTTTATTTTTTTCCATAACTTATGTGGCCTGTGAGACCAAAGTAAGGTGCAATGTACATATATACACTCGTTGTATGCAACACAATAACCGCACAAACATTATCATCATTATATTGTTTACAAAACTTGTAATAACCCAAAAAATCCAGGCAAAATGCTATACAATGCTTGTAGATATAAGGCATAATAAGCATGACTGGCAAGTAATACACATCGTCACTTCTGCATCGTGTATAATACCTGTTGGCTTACGAGCCGCACTCTGAGACTGAGACAAGCAGACGGAAAGACACACACACACAGGCAGACAGAAAGACAGATAAGTAGAGTTAGACAGAAATAAGCAGAGCTTGACAAACAGACAGACAGATACAGGCAGACAGACAGACAGATACAGGCAGACAGACAGACAGATACAGGCAGACAGACAGACAGATACAGGCAGACAGACAGACAGACAGACAGACAGATACAGACAGATACACAGACAGATACACAGACAGATACACAGACAGACAGATAGATAGACAGACAGACACAGATAGATAGACAGATAGATAGATACATAGTGGAAGAGCGAGGGTGTCCTGCACACATTCATTCATCAATGTCACTGCCTTATCAGTAGTTATCTGGCAATTGTCATAACACCATTCTTCAAGGAGTTTCATATATACTCCTGGATATCTAAAACATTGCTGGGACGTATAAATACTTCGTATATATTTATAGACAATAGTAAATGACCAAGGTAGGCGAAAATGTTCACCTGTTGGTGTGATTGTGACTATTTGAGTACTATTTCAGTACATAATATTAGTGTTAGAACAAAGATTGGCTATGAAATCACAGGAACTATTGTAAATTGTAATTATCAGAACATAAAAATTATATAAATTAAAATGAAAACTAGAAAAAAAAGTATATCGGCAATACTTCTGCAAGCGGCAGGACTTGATGTTGCCGTCAGGTGAGCATCCAGCACCAAATTGGCGGGCTTATATCTCGGTAAATACTGGCCCTAAAATTTTTTTTTTAGCCTATCCTGTTTATAAAAATGTGCTCTTCATTTTTAAAAAAAAAAAATTGATTTTTTTTTTTTTCAAAATATTCGGAGCAGTACGCAGGTGAACGTATATCTACGTGTGGACAGTTTAAGGGTTAAAGATCAAAACACAATTCACTCTCTCTCATTCTTCACAAACACAGCTGGCTTGTAGCAGAGGACTTTTTTTTGACGCGTATGAAATACGTACGAATGCTGGGATGGTGGGGTCCGTGGTGGCTGGGGAAGGCCGGTGGTGTCCGCTGAACAACAACAAGGCGGCTGCTTGTGGGAATGGTTATTAGTTTTTCCTTCCCGCAAACTGTAAGTAAGTTTATTCAGGTATACACAGATACAGTTACGAAGATTATCATACATAGCAGCATATGTGTAGAGAACCTAGGATAACCCAAAAAAGTCAGAGTGACTTATTTCCATTCTGTCTGACTTCTTTTTGGGTTATCCTAGGTTCTCTACACATATGCTGCTATGTATGATAATCAATGTAACTGTACTCAACTAATTGTGGTTGCAGGGTCGAGACTCAGCTCCTGGCCCCGTGTATCTGAATAAACTTACATTTTGCGGGAAGGAAAAACAAATTCCCTTTTCCTCTAAGCACAAGGATTGGGCTTACACTTGAAATCACCTGATGCATTACCGCAAAAGAGCAAGGTGAAGCGATCCTTTGCTGTCTTGAAGCCTGGAGCACTTTTCTCTTGCTGACTGATATAATTTCGTGTTGGCATTTTCTTCCAGAAAACACTTCTCTCGTCAGCATTAAACACTTGATGTGGCTCATAGCCACCCTCAGTAGGACCCCAACTGACTCAATGGTTTAACCCACCGCAGGCTACCGTGCGTTCAAAAATTTTTCCCCTCCCGCGAACCATGTAATATCATTTTTACGTCGTGTTAGATAATAATGTGCCGCAATTCTTCAACCATGCAATACCCATAACGTGCAACATAATCTCGTGCTAAATGATGATCTACTGTATATGCATATAGTCACTGGACACTTCATAGAACTGATATTAGCTTCTGGAAGCTGGTTGTTTTGAGTGTGTGGACTTGTAAATATGCTGAGTCAGGGTGCAGCTGCTGTCAAAATGACATATTATACCATCACTCACCACCCTCACTGCCTGTCAACACCCATGGGGTTCCATGCTCTTCTTCCCCACAGTCCTTCCTATCTACTTACCTACTTACTTCCCTACCTACCTACTTGCCTACTTACTTACCTACTTACCTATTTTCTTTCATTCTTTTTTATTTCTTCCTTCTGGTATCCTGGGCATTGCTTTCGGTCACAAACTCCTCAAAACCATGAAATTCATCTTCATTGATACTTCCATCTGTGTTAGAGCTATCACTTGGGAAGAGAAGAGTCCCAGATTCGCCCGGAGTCAGATATTTCTTACCGCTAGGCATGCTGAACAAGGACTACTGAAATGGCGTTCCCACAATGCAACATTGGCTCCCCAATTTTTTTTTATACTGCGTACACTGACCACACAGGCCCATTCTCTCACATGTAGGCCTACCAGCTTTCTCCCGCTTGATTTGAACCTGCTAGAATTTACGCATATTAATACGTCAGAAACAGTGGCTCGTAAGACGTATGTATACAACCGAAACAGTCAAAGGGTTAATGTAGGGTGAGAGGTGAGTAATCTTTATTGTAAGAGATCAGATGTGGTAGGTATGGTATGCCCTCCTGGCCAACCCACCAACACGTAATATACTATGACATTTAAAAAGCCCTAGAGCGATAAAATGCATACACATTACACTCATTACTTACCTTAAAATATTTGTAGTCTTATCTCTTTCAGTGTCGAGACCCCTGATCCTTAACCCTTTCAGGGTCCAAGCCGTAGATCTATGCATTGTCCACAGGGTCCAGACCGTAGATCTATGCCATGAGCTCAGCTCACTCAGATAATCTGTGATCAGTAAATTTGGGCTTAGATATGAGAGAATGCATCTATGTGATAAGTGTGCACCATATAAAGTAAATCCTGAAGCACGCAGTGCATAATGAGAAAAAAAAACTGTGACTGTGTTTTTTTATTTAAACAACAACTTTGTGGTGTATTTTCATGTGGTTTTTATGGTTGTAATCATGGTTTCTTGATCTCATTTGATAGAATTGGAGATATGTTACAGAAATAGAGATGATTTTGATTGGTTTTAGTACTGAAAATAGCTTCTAATTGAGCTCAAAGTAGCGGAAATGTTTGATTTTCAAGAGTAAACAAATCACATTACGCGACCAATACACGTCAACTGGTGGGTCTAATATACGTTTACAAATGCACTGATAGTGTTTATACAGTTATTATAATATTACATAAGAGTAATTCATCTATTTTTTGGTGTGAATAAAAATTCTTTATGTAAATAAAAAATTAAAATGGAATTCATCTGTAAAGCCTGGAAACATAACTAATAAACAGAGGAAGTGTTATTTTAGTGCCAGGAATGCCTGCACTGTTTATTCTGGATGCTGTTTTGAAATTGAAATATTTTGAACTTTGTGTGAAATTGGCGAAATTACCAATTTCTGATCACTTTATTGGCCACTTCAAAAAGTTGATTGGGCAGTTTCTTGTGCTCAATCAATAAAATAGAAGTAATACTAACGAAATAGCTAAGAATTTGGTCAACTGGAATAATGTAATTGGCCTAAAATAGGAGTCAAAGTAAGCAAAATTGCCGAAATGTAAATATCACTGACACAGCAAAATTTGCGATAGTGTAATTTCGTCAGTTTTCCACCAAATTTCGTACTTTTTTGTTTTATTACCTTTAGAAAAAGATTCTCTACCATTTCATAAGAAAAAATAAAAAAAAAAAACTTTTTAAATTCTTGGACCCTGTGGACAATGTGTAGATCTACGGCTTGGACCCTGAAAGGGTTAACTCACTGTTGAAAAAAAAAAAAAATAAAAAAAAATTTTCTTATGAAATGATAGAGAATCTTTTCCCGATGGTAATGACACCAAAAGTACGAAATTTGATGGAAAACTTACAAAATTAAGCTCTCACGCAACACAACAACGCAACGCAACACTATTCAATAAATCCATTGAAGCCTCTACCTTTCCATCAATTCTCAAAATAGCTAGGGTCACCCCGATCCACAAAGGAGGTGATCAAACAGACCTGAATAATTATAGACCAATTTCTAATTTACCATTGCTTTCTAAAATCTTCGAAAAATTAATTCATAGACAAATCTATTCCTACCTTGTCTCACACAATGTACTCAACCCCTGTCAATTTGGATTCAGGACAAACAAGAGCACAAACGATGCTATTACACACATGTTGGAGTTAATATATACAGCACTTGAGAAAAAAGAAGTCCCACTGGGAATCTTCATTGATCTCCGCAAAGCTTTTGATACAGTCGACCATGATTTACTGCTCACAAAATTAGCACACTATGGTATAAGGGGGCACCCACTCAACTACCTAAAATCATACCTCACCAACAGAAGCCAATACGTGTACACAAATGGAGAGAACTCTTCCACACAACCAATTACAATCGGAGTCCCTCAAGGAAGTGTCCTGGGGCCACTCCTATTCCTCATTTACATAAATGACCTACCGAATGCATCACAACTACTCAAACCCATTTTATTTGCAGATGACACAACATATGTCTTCTCTCACCCAAATCCAGTTATACTGGCCAACACTGTTAATGCCGAATTACAGAAAATATCAACATGGATGACGACTAACAAGCTTACTCTCAATACTGACAAGACCTACTTCATACAGTTTGGAAGCAAAGTCACAAATGTTCCACTTAACATAACACTTAATGGTACACCCATCACAAGACTCACAGAGGGAAAATTCCTAGGAATCCACCTTGACAGTAGCCTTAAATTCCAAACACATATACAACAAATTTCAAGAAAATCTCGAAGACAGTAGGCATATTATCAAAGATACGCTATATGTACCTCAATCAGCTCTCCTTGCACTCTATCATTCACTTATCTACCCGTATCTCACCTATGGAATCTGTGCATGGGGATCAACAACGTTAAATCACCTTAGACCACTCATAACACAACAAAAGGCCGCAGTCAGAATGATAACAAATTCCCACTCTAGACAGCATACTCCACCAATATTCAAAAGTCTCAAACTACTCACCGTAAAGAACATTCATACTTACTCTTGTGCCTACTACATATATAAAACTTTACACTCTAATATAAACCCTCTGCTCAAAACTCTCCTCACCAACTTTAATAGGACCCATGACCACAACACACGACACAGATCACTTTTTGATATACCCCGTGTTCATATCAACCTATGTAAAAATTCTATGCACATAAAGGGCCCCAGAATCTGGAATTCATTACCAGTAAATATTAAGATAATCTTGTCTGAAAATCAATTTAAGACTCAACTCAAAAACCACCTACTCACCCAAACCTAAATGATCATGCTATAAACTACTTTGAAAAATGCTCATTGTTACTTTCCTATACGATAATCTCAATTTTTAATAATATGTTACTATTATGTTACCCCCTACTCATATTATAAGTTAATGTCAAAAATGCTCAATGTTATTTTCCTTAAGATAATCTCAATTCCATATTATCATTCAAGAATCTTAACACCTGTAACAATCTAAGATCTAATATCATTATATAATAATTTAAACAGTAAAATTTCATCATATTGTAATTTTGAAAATAATTTTTAACTAGAATAAACTCAATAAATTTCTCTAATATTAAGTACCTAGTTTTTAAGGACTAGAATAAGCTGCCCCTAATGCCATGGCATGTCAGTGGCTCTCCTTGCACTCAATTTACATTGTAACTTCCAATACCCATGTAACCTGCAATGAAATAAAATTTGTTTGTTTGTTTGTTTGTTTAGTGATCTCAACGATATTTACGCATCGGCAATTTCGCCCACTTTCAGCCCTAATTTTCGGCTAATTCCATTGTTCCAGTCGACTAAAATCATAGCTATTTCGCTAAAACTCCATTTTTTCTATCGATTGCGTACAAGAAACTGACCATTTACCAATTTCAACTACCCAATAAAGTGGTCAAATTGGCAATTTGGCCAATTTCACACAAATTTCAAAAGATGCCAATTTCAAAATAGGGTAAAGAATAAACAAGGCAGACATTGCTGGCACTAAAATAACATTTTCTCTGTTCATTAGTCACGTCTCCAGGCCCCTCTTATATTACTCCTGCTTTCCATTTTGAATTTTTACTGTTATGCAGACTACTGCATTATTATAATAATTGTATAAATAATGTCAACCCATTTGTGACTGTGTATTAGACTGGCCAGTTGGACACATATTGGACAGTGACATCATTTGTTTACTCTTGAACATCGGCAAAAATCGAACATTTCTTCTAATTTGAGCTCAATTTCAAGGTACTTTTCATCATTAAACCAATCAAAATCATTTCCATTTCTGTATTATATCTTCTATTCTATCGAATGAGACCAAGAAAATGAGAATACAACCATAAATACCATACGAAAATACACCGCAAATTCGCTGTTTTAAACCAAAAACACGGTCAGAGGTTTTTTTTTCTCATGCACTGCGTGCAGCAGGATTTTTTTATACTACGTACACTGACCACACAGACCCATTTTTTCATATGTAGGCCTACCAGCTTTCTTCCACCAGATTTGAAAGAGCTAGAATTTTGGCATAGTATTACGGGACCGACACTGGCTCTCAAACCATAATATTACGGGACCGACACTGAAAGGGTTAATGTTGGGGGAGAGTTGAGTAAATGAGATAAAACGAATAAACGAGAGAGAATGAGTAAATGAGAGAGGACAGAGACACGGAGTCTGTAAACAAGCAGATGAATGCGTCTGGTTATGGTTGATACATGTTCATTTTCATGTTTGTGAAGCTTATACCATTATACAAACACTACATTGTGCACAAGCTGTCTCCACATTGGTACAGGAAAATAATTACAGAGCAATGTAATACACCATTTTTAGAAGGAATGACGCTCAGTGAAGGCATACGAAACCCCCATACAGTTACCCCATTAATGCTATTGTGTACACAATTTCTTTGGTATTGACCTATAGAAAACTATTCTTTCTGACACTCCAACAAGACGACTGGAAAAACATCTCATATTTATGTTAATTTATTCTACTGTGGGGTGTATTTATCATGTTTATGTGTTATGTAGTGTTTTTTTTATATAATTTTGAAATAACTGTCATAGATGGATTAATGAAAATGTGTATATTAATGTAATATGTATATGACATTTAATGCACCTCAGAGTGATTATTATTTCATATTATTATTATCATTATTATTAATATGGCATCTTCAAGACTAATAAGACACTCTTAGTAATTTTAATGTGTACCTGCATGCTAGCACAGTGTGTAAGTTTATTTAGGTACAGGTACTCATAAGTATACAAAATTATCAGAGTACGTACATATAAAATATGCAATAACTTTAAAACACTTGAAATTTTGGAAAGTTTCCAGACATAATGGAGAGACGCAGTGCTCACGGAGCTCACAGAGAATATAAACAAACCAGGTGGTGCATGGTGACCGTATTGGAAAGTCAGGTGGGAGGAGCCGTATAGAGAGTTTTGGTCATAATTTGAAATGTCCGTATTACCGGAACGCTGTAAGGCGGGGCACTACTGTATATCGAGTCCTCAAGTGCCCTCTTGTCAACACCCGAGCATTCACTTCTCTTATAACCCCATCTGCATATATACCGAACAACCATGGTGACATCACACATCCCTGTCTAAGACCTACTTTTACTGGGAAATAATCTCCCTCCAACATACTCTAACCTGAGCCTCACTATCCTCGTAAAAACTCTTAACTGCTTTCAGTAACCTACCACCTTTTCCATACACTTGCAAAATCTGCCACATTGCTCTCCTATTCACCCTATAAATAACAAAAAAGGCACAATACCGTGACTGGAACAATACACACACAACCCGCACATAGAAGAGAGAAGCTTACGACGATGTTTCGGTCCGACTTGGACCATTTGCAAAGTGACTTTGTAAATGGTCCAAGTCGGACCGAAACGTCGTCGTAAGCTCCTCTCTTCTCTGTGCAGGTTGTGTGTATTCACCCTATCATATGCCTTACCTAAATACTGTTCATTTATGTGCTTCACTGTAAACATGTAAGTGAACAATATTAAATAATAATAATATATGGTACAGTGGACCCCCGGTGTTCGTCCATTTTTCTTAACAGAATGCTGTTCAAGTGCCATTACCAACCGAATTTATTCCCTTAAGAAATAATGTAAAGTAGACTAGTCCTTTTAGACCCCCAAAACTACACTTATAAAAGCATTTAAAAAAATACACTTACATAAAAGGGAGTGTTTTGAGCAGGACGAACACCGGGGGTCCACTGTAGTAGGTTGGTAGACAGTAACCACCCAGGGGGGTAACTACCGTCCTGCCAAGTGAGTATGAAATGGAAACCTCTAAATGTTTTACATGATGGTAGGATTGCTGGTGTCTTTTTTTCTGTCTCATAAGCATGCAAGATTTCAGGTATGTCTTGCTACTTCTACTTACACTTAGGTCACACTACACATGCATGTACAAGCATATACAGTGGACCCCCGAGTTTCGTAAAAACTTCACTCCTGAAGTCTGCTCAAGTGCCATTACCGAACGAATTTACTCCCTTAAGGAAAAATGTCACGTAGGTTAGTCTATTTCAGACCCCCAAAAATACTTTTCCACAAGCACTTACAATATTATGCTTACATAAATGTACGATTTCCGGGGTTTACGAAACTCGGGGGTCCACTGTATATACACACCTCTCTGGGTTTTCTTCTTTTATTTTCTTATAAGTTCTTGTTCTTGTTTATTTCCTCTTATCTCCATGGAGAAGTGTAACAGAATTCTTCCTCAGTAAGCCATGTGTGTCGTAAGAGGCAACTAACATGCCAGGAGCAAGGGGCTAGTAACCCATTCTCCTGTATACAGTCAACCCCCGGTATTCGTGAGTGTCGGAGTTCGTGGCTCGGTGTTCACGAATCCGCTCTGAGTTCATGACTCATCCCGGACGCGTATGCGTGGCCTGAACGGGCCCGGGCACGCCATTCAGTGTCAGTGTGCTTTTGTTTACCAGCGAGTGACCGCCACCCACGCATTTATATCAGATATATTGTCATTATTCCAGTGTTTTTAGTGCTTCCAACTGCTAAATAAGCCCCCATGGGCCCCAAGAAAGCTCCTAGTGCCAGCCCTGTGGTAAAGAATGTCAGAAATATGGTAGAATTGAAGAAGGAGATCATTGCAAAATATGAAAGTGGAGTTCGTGTGGCTGAGCTGGCCAGACTCTATGGCAAAGCCCATTCCACCATCACTTCCATTGTGGCCAAGAGAAAGGAATTCAAGGATGCTGTTGTTGCGAAAGGTGCAAGTATGGTCACAAAACAGAGATCTCAAGTGCTGGAAGAAGTGGAGAGGTTATTGTTGGTGTGGATCAACGCGGAACAATTAGCAGGAGATAGTGTTACGCAGGCGATAATATCTGAAAAAGCAAGGCAGTTGCATGATGATCTCGTTAAGAAAATGCCTGCAACGAGTGCTGAAGTGAATGAATTTAAAGCCAGCAAAGGCTGGTTTGACAGATTTAAGGAGCGTAGTGGCATACATAGTGTTGTGAGGCTTAGTGAGGCACATTACTAATGTTAAAAAGAGGAACTTTCGTTTTTCTTTTTGGGTCTCCCTGCCTTGGTGGAATACGGCCAGTTCATTGAAAAAAAATACACAGTGGTCCCTCGACTTTCGGCGATTCCGACTATCGGTGATTTCGAGTTTCAAGAGCTTTTTTCGGTCAATTTTTCCCTCGTCTATCGGTCATTCCCTCGACAATTGGTCTGTACCAGACCTGTCCGCCTTCCCCCGCCTCGCCGCGCAGGACGCCAGTCTAGTGTTGTTTACCATTGAGAGAACATTACCCAGCGTGCTCTTTCAAACATTTCACAATAAATTTATTGTGTTTATTGCTGGTTTAGTGATTGTCACTGTGAAATAAGTCACCATGGGTCCAAAGAAGCTTCACAAGTCGATAAAGGCTATAACACTAGCCAGTGATAAAGTGTAAAGTGGAAATAAGTCACTCTGTCTGACTTTTTTGGGTTATCCTAGGTTTTCTACACATATGCTGCTATGTATGATAATCTATGTATAACTGGATTTGTGTATACCTGAATAAACTTACTTAAGTAAGTTAAGCGATTAATCGATAGAAAATGACGACACGAAACTTAACTCCTACAATGTTGTTTGAGGAATATAGGGACACTGACAAGAGCGCCGCCCTCTGCCACCATCTCCTCCAAGGTACGTGTAAGTATTTCTTATTTATATAGGTGTGAATATTTCTTATTTATATAGGTGTGAATATTTCTTATTTATAAATTAAAGTGTAAATATTTCTTATTTATAAATTAAAGTGTAATTTTATTTATTTATTTATTAACACGTCGGCCGATTCAAACCAAGGCAGGGTGGCCCGAAAAAGAAAAACTTTCATCATCATTCACTCCATCACTGTCTTGCCAGAGGGGTGCTTTACACTACAGTTATAAAACTGCAACATTAACACCCCTCCTTCAGAGTGCAGACACTGTACTTCCCATCTCCAGGACTCAAGTCCGGCCTGCCGGTTTCCCTGAATCCCTTCATAAATGTTACTTTGCTCACACTCCAACAGCACGTCAAGTATTAAAAACCATTTGTCTCCATTCACTCCTATCAAATACGCACATGCATGCTTGCTGGAAATCCAAGCCCCTCGCACACAAAACCTCTTTTACCCCCTCCCTCCAACCTTTCCTAGGCCGACCCCTACCCCGCCTTCCCTCCACTACAGATTTATACACTCTCGAGGTCATTCTGTTTCGTTCCATTCTCTCTACATGTCCGAACCACCTCAACAACCCCTCCTCAGCCCTCTGGATAATAGTTTTGGTAATCCCGCACCTCCTCCTAATTTCCAAACTCCAAATTCTCTGCATTATATTCACACATTGACCTCAGACATGACATCTCCACTGCCTCCAGCCTTCTCCTCGTTGCAACATTCATCACCCATGCTTCACACCCATATAAGAGTGTTGGTATAACTATACTCTCATACATTCCCCTCTTTACTTCCACGGACAAAGTTCTTTGTCTCCACAGACTCTGAAGTGCTCCACTCACCCTTTTCCCCTCATCAATTCTATGATTCACCTCATCCTTCATAGACCCATCTGCTGACATGTCCACTCCCAAATATCTGAATACATTCACCTCCTCCATACTCTCTCCCTCCAATCTGATATTCAATCTTTCGTCACCTAATCTTTTTGTTATCCTCATCACCTTACTCTTTCCTATATTCACCTTCAATTTTCTTTTACACACACTACCAAATTCATCCACCAACCTCTGCAACTTCTCTTCAGAATCTCCCAAAAGCACAGTGTCATCAGCAAAAAGCAACTGTGACAACTCCCACTTTGTACAGTATGGCCCCACTTATACGGCAGGTTAGGTTCCAGGCTAGTGCCTTAAAGCAGACATTGCCGAAAAGCAGAACTCCATTTTTTTCCACTTCTAAATGTATATAAATGCCAGACAACAAGCTTACACTAAATTATATTAAGTTAGCAATAGCACTATGCATTAAAAAATACAATAAAAAAGTAAGATACACACAGAGTACACTTATTACTTACCTTAAAGTATTAACATTAATGTGTGAGAGGTGAGTGGCAGGGTATTGTCTAAAACATTAAAAGGAATTTTCTTTTCCTTGCAGTAAGCCTCAACTGTAGGCTTAAAATAGTCTGTGAACCAATTTATGAAAAGATCAGTAGTCATCCAAGCTTTCAAATTGGATTTATAATAAACAGGGAGGCTACCTTTTGCATAGTTCTTTAGGGCCCTAGGATTCTCTGAGTGATAAATTATCATAGGTTTTAACTTGCAATCCCAGCAGCATTAGCTCCTAGCAAGAGTGTTAGTTGAAGACTCAGATGAGTCAAAGGGATGTTAGGAAGTATTTCTTCAGCCATAGAGTAGTCAGGAAGTGGAATAGTCTAGCAAGTGATGTAGTGGAGGCAGGAACCATACATAGCTTTAAGACAAGGTATGAT
Organism: Cherax destructor; assembly: GCA_009830355.1. Taxonomy (NCBI): domain Eukaryota; kingdom Metazoa; phylum Arthropoda; class Malacostraca; order Decapoda; family Parastacidae; genus Cherax; species Cherax destructor. The sequence continues at coordinate 18,577 of WNWK01009620.1, read as the reverse complement.
AAAGATCATGGAGCAGGGAGAGAGAGGACCTAGTAGCGGTCAGTGAAGAGGCGGGGCCAGGAGCTAAGTCTCGACCCCTGCAACCACAATTAGGTGAGTACACTCTTGGGTTATCCTGGGTTCTCTACACATATGCTGCTATATGTAACTGTATTTGATGGCTATCTCAGCGATCAACATATACAGTGGTACCTCGAGTTACGATATTTTTTCGTTCGAGAATGCTGTTTAAGTGCCATTACCAAACGAATTTATCCTCATAAGGAATAATGTAAAATAGACTAGTCCTTTTACACCCCCAAAAATATACTTACAAAAGCATTTAAAAAAATAAACTTACATAAAAGGGCGATTTTGGGGACCATCGTAACTCGAGGTACCACTGTACCTTGTTAGTAAGTTTATTCAGGTATACACAAATACAGTTACATAGATTATCATACATAGCAGAATATGCATAGACAACCTAGGATAACCCAAAAAAGTCAGTTCACTGAATTTAATCATTTCTAACTTGGCACTTAAAGTAAGAGGCTTACGACTCCTCTTTTTATCACAATTAAGCTTAGACGCCATAGTCAATGAGAGCCAACTAGTTAACGAAAGAGTAAACGAGAGAGAGAACGAGATACGGAGTTCAGACAAGGTAAAAAAACAAACTGAACAGTTAGTGGGCGATCACTCGGTCAGGCGAAATGAATGCGATTAATACGTGTCCACTTTTAGTTCATTCACTTACGTTTGTAAGAGTTTGTGAAACTTTTACCTCAAAATAATTTTTTTTATTATAATAATAATTACCTCACAATACAAATACTCTTACATTGTGTACAAGTTAGTATAAAATAAACAAACAGCAACACTCTCATTCTCATGCAACACACTATTTTTAGAGTTAATGATAGTATTATTATTATTATTATTATTATTATCATAATAAAAAAGAAGCGCTAAACCCACAAGAGTCGTGAATAGCTATATATAGAGTGAAGGCATATGAAAGGAATATTTTTCTACAGTTATCCGTCAGTGTTTGACTAGAGAAAACGTAATTCTTCCGACTCTTACAAAGTCGCTTGGTAAAGAAATCTCATATTTGTCAATTTTTATTCTGTGGGAGTATGTATCATGTTCATATGCTATGTAACGTGTTTTTTAAATAATTTTGAAGAAAATATCATAGATGAATTAATGAAAATGTCTATATTAACGTAAAATAAGACATTTAATGTGCCCAAGAGTGATGATTACATAATAGAGATACAGTGGACCCCCGAGTTTCGTAAGGTTCTTACTTCGTAAATATCGTGTTTCGTAAGCTTTTTACGATTTCAAGAATCGTAAAACCGCTCGTGTTTCGTAACGTATTAGACCTGTCCGCCTGCTCCGCGCCTGCGCGGGACCCAGGACGCCGCCAGTGAAGCGTTGTTTACCATTGAGAGAACATTACCTAGCGCGCTCTTTCAAACATTCACACTACATTTGGTGTTTTTTTTTTGGTGCTTTAGTGATTGTCACTGTGAAATAAGTCACCATGGGTCCAAAGAAGCTTCCTAGTGGCACTCCTGTGGTAGCATTCATGGAGGGAGTGTAACATTCATGCAGGGAGTGTAGCATTCATGCAGGGAGTGTAGCAGGCATGCAGGGAGTTTAGCAGGCATGCAGGGAGTGTAGCATTCATGCAGGGAGTTTAGCATTCATGCAGGGAGTTTAGCATTCATGCAGGGAGTTTAGCATTCATGCAGGGAGTGTAGCATTCATGCAGGAAGTTTAGCATTCATGCAGGGAGTTTAGCATTCATGCAGGGAGTGTAGCAGGCATGCAGGGAGTTTAGCAGGCATGCAGGGAGTGTAGCATTCATGCAGGGAGTTTAGCATTCATGCAGGGAGTTTAGCATTCATGCAGGGAGTGTAGCAGGCATGCAGGGAGTGTAGCAGGCATGCAGGGAGTTTAGCAGGCATGCAGGGAGTGTAGCATTCATGCAGGGAGTGTAGCAGCCATGCAGGGAGTTTAGCAGGTATGCAGGGAGTGTAGCATTCATGCAGGGAGTTTAGCATTCATGCAGGGAGTTTAGCATTCATGCAGGGAGTGTAGCAGCCATGCAGGGAGTTTAGCAGGTATGCAGGGAGTGTAGCATTCATGCAGGGAGTTTAGCATTCATGCAGGGAGTGTAGCATTCATGCAGGGAGTGTAGCAGGCATGCAGGGAGTGTAGCAGGCATGCAGGGAGTGTAGCAGGCATGCAGGGAGTGTAGCAGGCATGCAGGGAGTGTAGCAGGCATGCAGGGAGTGGGGATTTCCCTTCGTAGAGGCTGAAGAATTCCTCCCCCAACAAGTGTTTAATTGTGATGAAACAGGCCTGTTTTGGAAGAAAATGCCCAAGAGGACCTTCATTACTCATTACTCTATCTTCCAGATCCCTGCAACTCTTCAATAAAGGTAAGTAAATGTATATATATATATATTGTTTTTAATTATTTTTTATGTGAATATTTTTTTGTGGAACAGATTAATTGTATTTACATTATTTCTTATGGGAAATAATGGTTCGAATTTCGTAAACTTCGTGTTAAGTACTAGCTCCTGGAACGGATTAATTACGATACTCGGGGGTCCACTGTATGTGCTCACGGAAAATGTAAACAAACCGGGTGGCGCGCGTTGTATTTGAAAGACCGCTCACCATATACAAAAGTTTTGGTCATAATTTGAAATTGCCGTATGAACGGAATGCCGAAAGGCGAAACGCCGAAAAGTGGGGCCCTACTGTATTTGATTCTTTATCTTTTAACCCCATACCTCTTGCCAAGACCCTCGCATTCACTTCTCTTACAACCCCATCTATAAATATATTGAACAACCACGGTGACATCACACATCCTTGTCTAAGGCCCACTTTTACTGGGAAATAGTCCCCCTCCCTCCTACACACACTAACCTGAGCCTCAATATCCTCATAAAAACTCTTCACTGCTTTCAGTAACCTACCTTCTATTCCATACACCTGCAACATCTGCCACATTGCCCCCTATCCACCCTATCATACGCCTTTTCCAAATCCATAAATGCCACAAAAACCTCTTTACCCTTATCCAAATACTGTTCACCTATATGTTTCACTGTAAACACTTGGTCTACACACCCCCTACCTTTCCTAAAGCCCCCTTGTTCATTTGCTATCCTGCTTTCTGTCTTACTCTTAATTCTTTCAATAATAACTCTACCATTCACTTTACTAGGTACACTCAACAGACTTATTCCCCTATAATTTTTGCACTCTCTTTTGTCCCCTTTGCCTTTATACAAAGGAACAATACACGCTCTCTGCCAATCCCTAGGTACCTTACCCTCTTCCATACATTTATTAAATAATAGCACCAACCACTCCAAAACGATGCTATAACACACATGTTAGAGTTAATATACACCGCACTTGAGAAGAAAGAAGTTACGCTGGGAATCTTCATAGACCTACGCAAAGCATTTGATACAGTCGACAATGATTTATTGCTCACAAAATTAGCGCACTATGGTATTAGGGGGCACCCCTCAATTACCTAAAGTTGTACCTTAGCAACAGACGCCAGTACGTGTACACAAATGGAGAGAACTCTTCCACACAACAAATTACAGTCGGAGTCCCTCAAGGAAGTGTCCTGGGGCCACTCCTATTCCTCATTTACATAAACGACCTACCGAATGCATCACAACTACTCAAACCCATATTATTTGCAGATGACACAACATATGTCTTCTCTCACCCAAATCCAGTCATACTAGCCAACACTGTTAATGCCGAATTACAGAAAATATCAACATGGATGAAGACAAATAAGCTTACTCTCAATACTGACAAGACCTACTTCATTCAGTTTGGAAACAAAGCTACAAATGTTCCACTTAACATAACACTCAATGATTCACCCATCACAAGACTCACAGAGGGAAAATTCCTAGGAATCCACCTTGACAGTAGTCTTAAATTCCAAACACACATACAACAAATTTCCAAGAAAATCTCAAAGACAGTAGGTATATTATCTAAGATACGCTATTATGTGCCACAACCAGCTCTCATTGCACTATATCATTCTCTTATCTACCCTTATCTCACCTATGGAAACTGTGCATTGGGCTCAACAACATTAAATCACCTTAGACCACTCATAACCCAGCAAAAGGCTGCAGTCAGGATGATAACAAATTCCCACTCTAGACAGCATACTCCACCTATATTCAAAACTTTAAAACTACTCACCGTAAAAAATATTCATACCTATTCATGTGCCTTCTATATACATAAAACTCTACATGCTAATATCAACCCTCCGCTCAAAATTCTTCTCAACAACTTTAATAGGTCCCACGACCATGACACAAGACACAGATCACTATTTGACATACCCCGAGTCCATACTAACCAATGTAAAAATTCTATGCACATAAAGGGCCCCAGAATCTGGAATTCATTACCAGTAAATAATAAGTTAACCTTGTTGGAAAATCAATTCAAGACTCTTCTCAAAAATCACCTACTAACCCTATACTAAATACTCATACTGTAACAAACTTTCAAAATCAATGTTATTTTACTTAAGATAATCTCAGTTTTATATTGTCATCCTCCTTAACACTTGTTGCAATTTCATATCATCATATTGTCATTTAAAATAGTATAGTATCATCATTTTGTTAATTTGAAATAAAATATATAACTAGAAGATACTCAATAAATATTTCTAGTACAGTGGACCCCCGAGTTTCGTAAACCCCGGAAATCGTACAATTATGTAAGTATAATATTGTAAGTGCTTGTGGAAGTGTATTTTTGGGGGTCTGAAATAGACTAACCTATGTGACATTTTTCCTTAAGGGAGTAAATTCGTTCGGCAATGGCGCTTGAGCAGACTTCAGGAGTGAAGTTTTTACGAAACTCGAGGGTCCACTGTATTGTTATTATACTATTATAGCATCAACATATTGTAACTTGAAATAAAATATACAACTAGATTAAACTCAACCAATTTCTCTAGTATTGTCTTTTAATAGTATGTATAATCATATTGTAATTTGAAATAATACATAACTAGAATAAACTCAATCAATTTCTCTAGCATTAAGTACTTAGTGAATAAGTCTTTAGAATAAGCTGCCCCTAATGCCATGGCATGCCAGTGGCTCTCCTTGCATTACAGTTTTATAATTGTAACTACCAATAACAATGTACACTTGTAACATGCATCGGAATAAAAATATTATTATTATATAATTATTATTATTATATCCCCACCTGCTTTTAACATTTCTATCTTTATCCCATCAATCCCAGCTGCCTTACCCCCATTCATTCTACCCACTGCCTGATGAACTTCCCCCACACTCACAACTGGCTCTTCCACACTCCTACAAGATGTTATTCCTCCTTGCACTATACACGAAATCATAGCTTCCCTGTCTTCATCAACATTTAACAACTCAAAATATTCCCTCCATCTTCCCGATACCTCTAACTCTCCATTTAATAACTCTCCTCTCCTATTTTTAACTGTCAAATCCATTTGTTCCCTAGGCTTCCTCAACTTATTAATCTCACTCCAAAACTTTTTTTTATTTTCAACAAAATTTGTTGATAACATCTCACCCACTCTCTCATTTGCTCTCTTTTTACATTGCTTCACCACTCTCTTAACCTCTCTTTTTCTCTCCATATACTCTTCCCTCCTTGCATCACTTCTACTTTGTAAAAACCTCTCATATGCTAACTTTTTCTCCCTTACTACTCTCTTTACATCATCATTCCACCAATCGCTCTTCTTCCCTCCCGCACCCACTCGCCTGTAACCACAAACTTCTGCTGAACACTCTACCACTACATTTTTAAATCTACCCCATACATCTTCGACCCCATTGCCTACACTCTCACTAGCCCATCTATCCTCCATTAGTTGTTTATATCTTACCCTAACTGCCTCCTCTTTTAGTTTATAAACCTTCACCTCTCTCTTACTTACTGCTTCTATTTTCCTTGTATCCCATCTACCTTTTACTCCCACTGTAGCTATAACTAAAAAGTGATCTGATATATCTGTGGCCCTTCTATAAACATGTACATCCTGAAGTCTACTCAACAGTCTTTTATCTACCAATACGTAGTCCAACAAACTACTGTCATTAAAATGTATAACTGGTGTAAATATTTCTTATTTATAAATTACAGTGTAAATATTTCTTATTTATAAATTATGCACATTGTTTGTGTGAATAGTGGTGGTGGCTTTCTGCTGCCACCCACCACGGCTTATGGTCAGTGGCCCTTATACCCAACAACAACAAACACACTACCACCAGTCCTTACATTCGTAATGACATGTTTTATTCATTCTAGAGTTTATATCATGCTTCTATGTTATTAATATTGTTTATTATGTCATATTAGATGAATTGTGCTAGATAAATAAGCTGTAGAGTTGATATTATTGTCATATTGAAGGACTATTTTGTCCTGCCTCCAAACAAACTCTCCCGACTCTCTCATACGCCAACAAGAGTCTTCAATATAGGTAAAACTTATTTAACTGTTCATTTGTCCATTATAATTAGTGCTTTATATTTATTTCTCATTGTTTTCTGTTTGTAAAACTATAGTATTTATTCTTTAAAAAAAATGAATTTTTGGTGAATATTTTTGGGTGGAAACGGATTAATTGTATTTACATTATTTCTTATGGAAAATAAGGTTTTGACTTTCGAGTAATTTGAGTTAAGGTCTAGCTCCTGGAACGGATTATGACCGAAAGTCGAGGGACCACTGTATACAAAGCAACAGTACAAATTATAATAATAATTATAATAAAAATAATCATTTATATTAATAATTATACTAAAGCAGTAACTAAAAATTATAATTATAATAAAAATAATCATTTAATGATAATTAGGTTAAATAAAAATTATAATAAAAAATACTAATGATAATTATACCAGAGCAGTAATAATAATAAGTAATAATAATAAACAGGTATATCTAGCTACTTCTACTTACACTTTAGGTCACACTACACTGGCATACACATGCATATATATACATACACACATCTAGGTTTTTCTTCTTTTTCTTAATAGCTCTTGTTCCTTTTATTTTCTCTATTGTCCATGGGGAAGTGGAAAAGAATCTTTCCTCCGTAAGCCATGCGTGTCGTATGAGGCGACTAAGATGCCGGGAGCAATGGGCTAGTAACCCCTTCTCCTGTACAAATCTACTAAAAACGAGAAGAAGAAAAACTTTATAAAATTGGGTTGTCTGAATGTGCGTGGATGTAGTGCGGATGATAAGAAAGAGATGATTGCCGATGTTATGAATGAAAAGAAGTTGGATGTCCTGGCCCTAAGCGAAACAAAGCTGAAGGGGGTAGGCGAGTTTCAGTGGGGAGAAATAAATGGGATTAAGTCAGGAGTATCTGAGAGAGTTAGAGCTAAGGAAGGGGTAGCAATAATGTTGAAGGATCAGTTATGGAAGGAAAAGAGGGAATATAAATGTGTAAATTCAAGGAATATGTGGATTAAAATAAGGGTCGGATGCGAAAAGTAGGTCATAATAAGCGTGTATGCACCTGGAGAAGAGAGGAGTGTAGAGGAGAGAGAGATTTTGGGAGATGTTAAGCGAATGTATAGGAACTTTTGAACCAAATGAGAGAGTAATTGTGGTAGGGGACCTAAATGCTAAAGTGGGAGAAACATGCAGAGAGGGTGTAGTAGGTAAGTTTGGGGTGCCAGGTGTAAATGATAATGGGAGCCCTTTGATTGAACTTTGTATAGAAAGGGGTTTAGTTATAGGTAATACATATTTTAAGAAAAAGAGGATAAATAAGTATACAAGATATGATGTAGGGCGTAATGACAGTAGTTTGTTGGACTATGTATTGATAGATAAAAGACTGTTGAGTAGACTTCAGGATGTACATGTTTATAGAGGGGCTACAGATATATCAGATCACTTTTTAGTTATAGCTACAGTGGGAGTAAAAGGTAGATGGGATACAAGGAAAATAGAATCAGTAAGTAAAAGAGAGGTCAAGGTTTATAAACTAAAAGAGGAGGCAGTTAGGGTAAGATATAAACAACTATTGGAGGATAGATGGGCTAGTGAGAGTGTAGGCAATGGGGTCGAAAAAGTATGGGGTAGATTTAAAAATGTAGTGTTAGAGTGTTCAGCAGAAGTTTGTGGTTACAGACGAGTGGGTGCGGGAGGGAAGAGGAGCGATTGGTGGAATGATGATGTAAAGAGAGTAGTAAGGGATAAAAAGTTAGCATATGAGAGGTTTTTACAAAGTAGAAGTGATGCAAGGAGGGAAGAGTATATGGAGAGAAAAAGAGAGGTTAAAAGAGTGGTGAAGCAATGTAAAAAGAGAGCAGATGAGAGAGTGGGTGAGATGTTATCAGCAAATTTTGTTGAAAATAAGAAAAAGTTTTGGAATGAGATTAATAAGTTGAGGAAGCCTAGAGAACAAATGGATTTGACATTTAAAAATAGGAGAGGAAGTTATTAAATGGAGAGTTAGAGGTATCGGGAAGATGGAGAGAATATTTTGAGGATTTGTTAAATGTTGATGAAGACAGGGAAGCTGTGATTTCGTGTGTAGGGCAAGGAGGAATAACATCTTGTAGGAGTGTGGAAGAGCCAGTTGTGGGTGTAGGGGAAGTTCGTGAGGCAGTGGGTAGAATGAAAGGGGTAAGGCAGCTGGGATTGATGGGATAAAGATAGAAATGTTAAAAGCAGGTGGGGATATAATTTTGGAGTGGTTGGTGCTATTATTTAATAAATGTATGGAAGAGGGTAAGGTACCTAGGGATTGGCAGAGAGCGTGTATTGTTCCTTTGTATAAAGGCAAAGGGGACAAAAGAGAGTGCAAAAATTATAGGGGAATAAGTCTGTTGAGTGTACCTGGTAAAGTGTATGGTAGAGTTATTATTGAAAGAATTAAGAGTAAAACAGAAAGCAGGATAGCAGATGAACAAGGGGGCTTTAGGAAAGGTAGGGGGTGTGTAGACCAAGTGTTTACAGTGAAACATATAGGTGAACAGTATTTGGATAAGGGTAAATATGTTTTGTGGCATTTATGGATTTGGAAAAGGCGTATGATAGGGTAGATAGGGGGCAATGTGGCAGATGTTGCAGGTGTATGGAATAGGAGGAAGGTTACTGAAAGCAGTGAAGAGTTTTATGAGGATAGTGAGGCTCAGGTTAGAGTGTGTAGGAGGGAAGGGGACTATTTCCCAGTAAAAGTGGGCCTTAGACAAGGATGTGTGATGTCACCGTGGTTGTTCAATATATTTATAGATGGGGTTGTAAGAGAAGTGAATGCGAGGTCTTGGCAAGAGGTGTTGGGCTAAAAGATAAAGAAGCAAATACAAAGTGGGAGTTGTCACAGTTGCTTTTGCTGATGACACTGTGCTTTGGGAGATTCTGAAGAGAAGCTGCAGAGGTTGGTGGATGAATTTGGTAGGGTGTGTAAAGAAGAAAATTGAAAGTGAATATAGGAAAGAGTAAGGTGATGAGGATAAAAAAAAGAATAGGTGACGAAAGATTGGATATCAGATTGGAGGAGAGAGTATGGAGGAGGTGAATGTATTCAGATATTTGGGAGTGGACATGTCAGCAGATGGGTCTATGAAGGATGAGGTGAATCATAGAATTGATGAGGGAAAAAGGGTGAGTGGAGCACTTGGAGTCTGTGGAGACAAAGAACCTTGTCCATGGAAGTAAAGGGGAATGTATGAGAGTATAGTTATACCAACGCTCTTATATGGGTGTGAAGCATGGGTGATGAATGTTGCAACGAGGAGAAGGCTGGAGGCAGTGGAGATGTCATGTCTGAGGTCAATGTGTGGTGTGAATATAATGCAGAGAATTCGGAGTTTGGAAATTAGGAGGAGGTGCGGGATTACCAAAACGATTGTCCAGAGAGCTGAGGAGGGTTGTTGAGGTGGTTTGGACATGTAGAGAGAATGGAACGAGACAGAGTGACTTCGAGAGTGTATAAATCTGTAGTGGAGGGAAGGCGGGGTAGGGTCGGCCTAGGAAAGGTTGGAGGGAGGGTAAAGGAAGTTTTGTGTGCGAGGGCTTGGATTTCCAGCAAGCATGTGTGAGCGTATTTGATAGGAGTGAATGGAGGCATATGGTTTTAATACTTGACGTGCTGTTGGAGTGTGAGCAAAGTAACATTTATGAAGGGATTCAGGGAAACCGGCAGGCCGGACTTGAGTTCTGGAGATGGGAAGTACAGTGCCGGCACTCTGAAGGAGGGGTGTAAATGTTGCAGTTTTATAACTGTAGTGTAAAGCACCCTTCTGGCAAGACAGTGATGGAGTGAATGATGATGAAAGTTTTTCTTTTTCGGGCCACCCTGCCTTGGTGGGAATCGGCCGATGTGTTAATAACAAAAAAAATAAAAAATAAAAAAATAAAAAAAATTATACCAAAACAATAAAAAATATATAATCATTAATAATAATAATAATTGCAGATATAAGTCACTGGAGGAGAGTAAGAAAGAAGAAACAGAACACTTAGAGTACCGGATTAGTACTCTAGAGCAGCGGTACTCTCACACTGCACTCCAGGAGTCTGACAAGGTGCAGGTACTCATGAAGGAGGTGAGTACATACTGAGACTCTCTTAGTGGAGTCTGTGTACTCTGCTCAATGCTGTGGATATGTGTATTCTGGTTAGTGGAGTGTATGTATGTGCTCTGTTTAGTGCTGTGTGTGTACTCTGGTCAGTCAGTGGAGTATATGTACAGTGGACCCCCGAGTTTCGTAAAAACTTCACTCCTGAAGTCTGCTCAAGTGCCATTACCGAACGAATTTACTCCCTTAAGGAAAAATGTCATGTAGGTTAGTCTATTTCAGACCCCCAAAAATACTTTTCCACAAGCACTTACAATATTATACTTACATAAATGTACGATTTCTGGGGTTTACTAAACTCGGGGGTCCACTGTACTCTGGTCAGTGGAGTGTATGTACAGTGGACCCTCGCTATTCGAACACTCCAAAACTCACCCTTTTATGCAAGTTTATTTTTTTAAGTGCTTTTATAAGTGTATTTTTGGGGGTCTGAAATGGACTAGTCTAATTTACATCATTCCTTATGGGAATAAATTCCGTTGGTAACAGCACTTGAACAGCATTCTGGAATGAGGGTGAGTTTTGGAGTGTTCGAATAGCGAGGGTCCACTGTACTCTGGTCAGTGGAGTTTATGTACTCCAGAACTGTAACATCCTCACCCATCCTTCAGAATACAGGCACTGTACTTCCCACCTCTAGTGCTGTAACATCCTCACTCATCCTTCAGAGTACAGGCACTGAACTTCCCACCTCCAGTACTGTAACATCCTCACCCATCCTTCAGAGTGCAGGTACTGTACTTCCCACCTCCAGTACTGTAATAATAATAATAATATGTATTTAATTCCAGCATGATACAATGTACAAAGGTGAATTACATTTGGGTGTACATGCAGAAAGTCCCTTAATATGCAGAAAATTTCTGGCAAACTTAAGACTAACTTAAGATTAATAAGGCAGTAACAGTATGAGTAATTTTATATACACACAGGCACTTAGGTTAGTGTAAGTATAAATTTAGGAGTTACGTAAAATGAATACAAGAGAATCGACTATCATGTTAGTTCATGCTATATATATAAACTTATATATATATAATGCTATATATATATATATATATATATATATATATATATATATATATATATATATATATATATATATATACAGTGGTACCGGTTTACGATGGTCCCCAAACTCACCCTTTTATGTAAGTTTATTTTTAAATGCTTTTGTAAGTGTAATTTTGGGGGTCTAAAAGGACTAGTCTATTTTACAACATTTCTTAAGGAGATAAATTCGTTTGGTAATGGCACTTGAACAGCATTCTGGAATGAAAAAATATCGTAAACCGGGGTACCACTGTATATATATATATATACAGTGGTACCTCGACTTACGTTGTTATCACCTTACGTTATATTCGATATCCGTTACTTATAACGTAAGAAATTTGAATGCGACATCCGTTGATTGATTCGTCTTACGCCTTTCGTACCGGACCTGTTCGCTTGGAGCCCAGCTGAGCGCGCACTCCAGGGAGCGTCAGTGTGCTATTGTTTACAAGCGAGAGCGACCACCCACCCACACCCACGCATTCATACCAGTATATTGTCATTATTCCACTGTTTTTAGTGCTTGCAACTGCTAAATAAACTACCATGGGTCCAAGGAAAGCTCCTAGTGCTAAGCCTGTGGTAAAGAATGTGCAGGAGTGAAGCATTTATGCAGGGAGTGTAGCATTTATGCAGGGAGTGTACAGGCATGCAGGAGTGTAGCAGGCATGCAGGAGTGTAGCAGGCATGCAGGAGTGTAGCAAAGATGCAGGGAGTGTAGCAGGGATGCAGGGAGTGTAGCAAGGATGCAGGGAGTGTAGTAGGCATGCAGGAGTGTAGCATTCATGCAGGAGTGTAGCATTCATGCAGGGAGTGTAGCAGGATGCAGGAGTGTAGCAGGGATGCAGGGAGTGTAGCAGGGATGCAGGGATGTGCAGGGATGCAGGGAGTGTAGCAAGGATGCAGGGAGTGTAGTAGGCATGCAGGGAGTGTAGCAAGGATGCAGGGAGTGTAGTAGGCATGCAGGGAGTGTAGCAGGGATGCAGGGAGTGTAGCAGGGATGCAGGGAGTGTAGCAAGGATGCAGGGAGTGTAGCAAGGATGCAGGTAGTGTAGTAGGCATGCAGGGAGTGTAGCATTCATGCAGGGAGTGTAGCATTCATGCAGGGAGTGTAGCATTCAAAGAAAGGCCAGTAACCCCAAAAAAGAACTTGGTACCTGCAGTGTTAATGGAAGGATTCCCTTCAAACACTAGCATACTACTCCACCTTCTCCCCTCCTCCCGTCCTCCACACATCAACAACTCTTCAATAAATGTAAGTGACATGTTATTGTTCAATATTTACATGTGTATTTAGGTATTCTTTATTAAATTTATTATTTAATGTCAAAAAGTTCTAAAAAATATTTTATTTAACTACTTTTGGAAGTCTTGGACGGATTAAATTTATTTCCATTATTTCTTATGGGGAAAATTGATTCGTGTTACGTTTGTTTCGTCTTAAGAAATGCCCTCTCTGACGGAATAAAACGTAAGTCGAGGTACCACTGTATATATATATATATATATATAATGCTATATTTTATATATATATATATATATATATATATAATGCTATATATATATATATATAATGCTATATATATATATATATATATATATATATATATATATATATATATATATATATATATATATATATATAAGCTATATATATATATATATAATGCTATATATATATATATATATAATGCTATATATATATATATATATAATGCTATATATATATAATGCTATATATATATAATCCCTATATATATATAATGCTATATATATATAATGCTATATATATATAATGCTATATATATATAATGCTATATATATATATGCTATATATATATAATGCTATATATATATAATGCTATATATATATAATGCTATATATATATAATGCTATATATATATAATGCTATATATATATAATGCTATATATATATAATGCTATATATATATAATGCTATATATATATAATGCTATATATATATAATGCTATATATATATAATGCATATATATATATATATATATATATATATATATATATATATATATATAGATGGGGTCCACCTCTAGTGTCAATTGTGGACCCATTGCCTCGGAGAAGTGGATAAAAGACTTCAAGGAAGAATATTTAGATTTCTTTCTGAAGCCATTTGAATATTCCACTTCCCTACTACCCCATCTTTTTTTTTTTTTATACAAACTTTATTTCAAGACAAAATACAAAATACAATGGGGAGTAAAACAACATAGATAACAACTCAGAGCTACATGTCAAATACTTCGTCCAACTCCCGGCAGTGGGCACGTGCCCAGAATACTGCAGGCATTTCCCTCTGGATCGCAACACTGAGTCTCTGAAACAGGAAGCTGGTCGCCCTGTGGTCATGGTTTCTATGATGAGTTTTCCACCCAGCTCCTTGAGAAACTTTAGAGCACACTTGCCCCATGCTCCATGGGTCTCCGACCCTATTGGGATGAATTATAGCAAGAGGAAGGTCTTCATATTTGGGTCTTCTGGGTCTCCCTGTGGCTGGCAGCTCCACCCCTTCGGCTAAGGAGTGTGGCAGGTAGGTGTCTGCCAATGTGGCAGCACAGGTGTAGTCCCAAGCAATCTGCTTACCATCCTTCCAGGGTAGCATGGTGGCTCCATCAGGACGCTTTTGACTTCCATCAGACCTCTGCACTTGGGGTTCCCGTGAGCTGGGCAACGGGCTGTGGCGAGGCTTCTCTTATGATATCATTGACCTCCTCATGTCTAGCATACTTCCCTTCTGATGTGTGCACACTAGACCATGAAGTCCGATTGGTCAGCCGTCGCCTGCCGCAAATACACCTATGTTCGGTGAGTATGGGGCGGCTAGGCGAAGCAACACCAATCCGAATGGCCTGTGGGTCGAGTCGAGTCCCCAGAGAGGAATTGGGAACAGCAAGAAGGAAATCTCCTGAGTGTGGTGCCTTCACCGCTAGGAGACGAGCTTTGTCCTTTCCTGAAGCGTTGGTGAGCATTGTGTTGGAAATTTTTCCATGATCGGTTTGTCCCAGTGGGACTGTTTGTGCTCTTTGGGAGGAGCTGGTCTACTGGAGGAGTCTGCCAGGATGTCCCACTGCACTGCTGCTTCAATGAACTTGGGGTCTGAGCCCCACCACCCCTCTCAAACGTTCAGGGACAATCCTCTTGACTAATCCACTGAAGCCAAACACGATGACAGAAATGCAGGTAAGCTACCTGCCTTGCTTTAGCACCCTATACCTCCCAGTCGCTACTGGGAGGGTTGCCTACTCCCATTGCTGATCCTCTAGTGACAGATTCAGTGCCTTCTTGAAGGTTGATCTCAGGTGTGCGTCATACTCGTCAAGTGTTGGGTTTTCAAAGAGGGTGCGCACCTCAGGAAGTAAGTGAGTCTTGGCATAGTAAGACACCTTGTGAGGAGATACAGGGCATCATGGGCATCAAGATCACTTATTCTCTCCTCCATTCTTTTCAGGTCATTCACTTTGTCCTTGAGGACAGTGTCGATGGCCTGGTGACCCAGCGTGCTCAGGAGGGTACTGTTGGATGGAGTGGTAGTAGTGACTTCTGGGAGGATTGTTTGCACTGCATTGATTATTTCCTGATTTGTTGTGATAATTTCACACTTTGAGGATTAAGGATGAGTCCTAAGGCTTCTCCTTGTGTCTTCACCGTTGTAGGTCCTCTAACAAGGACTCCCTAGTACCTGCAAGTGCCATCATCCAGGTACCAGATGTTGAGCTCGCTGCATAGGCTGGAAGTTAGTTCTCTTACTGCCAAACAGAAGAGAAGTGGAGGGGAGTGGATCACCCTGCTGAACACCCTCAGACGAGGAATTTCATGTTCCCCAAACAAAAGAGTCGAGGTTTGCTGTAGCCAGCTGAAATGAAGGAAAGAGACTGGGAACCGATCCGAACGGCTGGCAAGACCACATCTCTCTTCACCATATTAAAGGCATTTCTAAAGTCAAGTTTGACTACGGCCTTGTCTTCTGATAGGTCCCTGATGTAGGCCCTTGCCGCATGAGCTGCGGCTTCACTGCCTTGAGAGACCCCAAAGCCCAGTTGGTGTGGCTGGAGTAAACTGGCAGCTTCTAGGCGAATGTTTCTTACTGCTGCTTGGCAACTAGGCGGCAAGGGTGTTACCAACAGCAATGGGTCTGATTCCCCCATCCTTCTTCTTCAAAGGCATAATGAGGCTCCAAAAAGAAAGGTTTAATTTCTTCTGGGATTCGCCCAGCAAGGCAGTTGTTGACAAAAGTTGTTAATTGGTGAGGAGAATTGATGCAGATGCTCGAGTACTGGATTTACCATCTCTTTTGAGTGTGTGGTCGAATTCAGTGTAACCTCCTGCAGATCCCTGGAAATGACATATCGTTATACACTTCTGATACTGGCAAAATTAATTGTTCAGTGATGGGGTCTCCTTCAGGGTTGTTGTTGATAGCTATGGTGTCCCTTGTTGGATGCTTGTCTCTTAGTGCTTGAGCTGTGGTCTCATCTTTGGGAGCTACAGTGTCGTCACTTGTAATTATTCTGATTGCTCCCACTGTGTTGCCTTCTTGATTTTTTTGCTAACCTGTGCCAAATTTTCTCGTTTTCAGTGGAATTTTCTTTGGTCTACCTCTGTGATTCCTGCGATGGTGGGGCAGAGGGACACAATTATCTGTTCTTGGGTAGTTGCGCACCGCCTTGATGACTGAAGTGGTTAGCAGTTTGCCTCGTCGTCTTCAGGAACTGCAAGACAAACATTGCCAAACAGGAGTAGGTTGCGCCATGCTTTAATGGTGCCTCGGGTTTCTAAATTGGTGGAACCTCCATTCACCTGCTTAAGAAGGTCTGTGAATTTCCTGCTGCATATGGGCGACTGCTTTAGGAATGTGGGATAGGGTACTGCTAGCAGTGGATTATATATATATATATATATATATATATATATATATATATATATATATATATATATATATATATATATATATATATATATAATCTATATATATATATATAATGCTATATATATATATATATAATGCTATATATATATATATATATAATGCTATATATATATATATATATAATCTTATATATATATATATATATATATATATATATATATATATATATAATGTATATATATATATATATATATATATATATATATATATATATATATATATATATATATATATATATATATATATATATATATATATATATATATATATATATTATATATATATATATATATATATATATATATATATATATATATATATATATATATATAATGCAGTGTCAGAGAGAGGCTGGGGCATCCTGCTCTGGGGTTTTGGCACAATATCGTCCCAATCAAGAACTCCTACCAGGATTATCATCAACAGGCTGGTGTGTGAATATCTGCAGCTCGTTGGAAAGTGCTAGAAGACCTACATCTCCTCTCCCACTTTAGAACCAAGAAAAGTGTTGTGCATGTGAAGTCAGTGAGGGAACATAACGGTCACCTATGGGTGGGTGAGGGAAGGCCTAATGGGGAGAAGGAGGCAGAGGGATGAGGGTAAACTATTTCCCCCCTTCCCCTTCCCCAAACAGGCGCGCGTGTGCTCATGCTATGATAATGGAGTGTTTGTTCACCGCGTGTATAGTGTGTATAGTGTATATAGTATATAGTGTATATTGCATAGCATGTGTTTAGCATGCGCACGGTATGCTTTAGTATGTGGTATATAGCGGTGTGTCGGTCATATAGTGTTGTTATAGTGACGGGTCCGGCCGGCCTACCTTATCACACATCCCCCATTCCTCCCTCGCCCCCCACTGCCCACCTCAAGGACGGGAGACCCTCTGCTCAACCACCACCACCATGAACCACATTCGGTATGTGTCATGTGCCATTTTCCCTACGGCTTACCACACAGTTTAAGGTATGGCAGATGATGCAGCCAGCCAGCCACAAAGCCAGGAAATGGTGCACCAACAATGAAAGAAGAGGGCACATGTCAGGTGTGTGGAGAGTTTCGAGCACGCAACAGAGATGGTTATTCGTGCACACAATGGGTGTGCAGGATCACATAGGCCCCAGCAGAGAGCAACCCACAGCCTCCACAGGCAAATGTCAATCCCAATGGCAACCTCCTCTCTGCGAAAACCTTCTGCTGGCATTCAAATCCACTGCTAAAGTACCCTCTCCCACATTCCTAAAGCAGCTCGCCCATATGCAGCAGGAAATTCACAGACCTTCTTAAGCAGGTGAATGGAGGCTCCACCAATTTAGAAGCCCGAGGCACCATTAAAGCATGGCGCAACCTGCTCCTGTTTGGCAATGTCTGTCTTGCAGTTCCTGAAAGACAGGCAAACTGCTAACCACTTCAGTCATCAAGGCGGTGCGAACTACCCAAGAACAGATAATTGTGTCCCTCTGCCCCACCATCGCAGGAATCACAGAGGTAGACCCAAGAAAAACTCCACTGAAAACGAGAAAATTTGCGCACAGGTTAGCAAAAAATCAAGAAGGCAACACAGTGGGAGCAATCAGAATAATTACAAGTGACACACTGTAGCTCCAAAGATGAGGCCACAGCTCAAGCACTAAGAGACAAGCATCCAACAAGGGACACCATAGCCATCAACAACAACCCTGAAGGAGACCCCATCACTGAACAATTAATTTTGCCAGAATCAGAAGTGTATAAGGCGATAGTGTCATTTCCAACAGGATCTGCATTAGGTTACACTGGAATTGACCACAACACCTCAAAGAGATGGTAAATCCAGTACTCGGAGCATCTGCATCAATTCTCCTCACCGAATTAACAACTTTGTCAACAAC